>LR737381.1:35793370-35831995 GCA_902655005.2 Marronus borbonicus | reverse complement strand
AGATCACTATTGAAGCTGCGAGAATTGCACTAAAATCAACGAAGAAAACAACTCAAAAACAGAATTCGTAATAATTTTTTTCTATTTTAAAACGGGAGCAAAATAATGGTTGAATACTGGAACAAACTGACGTACTACTACTGAATTAAATTTAGTAACGTTTCTTAATGCATAAAATCTTTAAAATTATCGTCATAATTTTGAATCGGTTTGAATCATTAAGCTAGAATAACACTTTTTGATAAATCAAAAAATAATCAACAACCGAAGTTACATCAAATTAAAAATTGCTTTATTCGTTTCTTACGTGTAGATAGCTTCATACGGGTACATCATGTGGAAATGAAACTATACAAAGATTTGGAAAAGAAAATTATTTACATAGACCTCCTTAATTATCCTTCATTAAAATTGTAAAATGTGAAGCCAGATTTACACGCCACCATTTATTGATCAATTCGTTTCTTGCCTAATAGAAATATGTGTGCTGTTCTACATTCCACAATAGCTTGGGCAATTGAACGGGGGAATTATTAAATAAACACATTTCCTAAATGTTCGAAATTCATATTCATTTTAAAAACACTATACGAAATTTATAGCTACTTTCTTGTTATTTCGGTTGGTATTAAAACCGCAAAGTTATTGAAAAATCGCAGCGAAAATAGAGGATGTTCTATTCAATTCAATTATCGTACACAAAATAAATCGTTGAAGAATTCGTCCGATTTTTGCTGTTTTAGACGGTGAAGATCAATTAGTTAGTCGGGTGTAAAACTGGCTTCGCAAAATAAATCGCCAAGTTCAAAAAACCCCGGGAAATTTTTGATGATAAGAGCAATGTTTAGAATTTAAAAATACTTTTAGATGAGATCACTATTGAAGCTGCGAGAATTGCACTAAAATCAACGAAGAAAGCAACTCAAAAACGGAATTTGTAATAATTTTTTTCTATTTTAAAACGGGAGCAAAATAATGGTTGAATACTGGAATAAACTGACGTATTATTACTGAATTAAATTTAGTGACGTTTCTTAATGCATAAAATCTTTAAAATTATTGTCATAATTTTTTACTCGGGTTTGATGCACACATGCCCTTTGTCACGTTTATTTTAACTCGAAACGAAATGCAAACGGACAAAAACGCCGCTCGTGCCCAAGCAGAATCCGAAGAAGTTTCGTGCGTAACGGCGAAATCGTCCCGATGAAATCGAACAAGACGAGTTGGAGTTTGGAAAAAAGAAAGATGATCTGATGAAACGCGACAGTGACAAAAGTTAATTTTCTGCGGCAAATCGGAGTAAACAATCATCTCTGTGCATCTAATTTTGTATTTTTAACGAACGTCGGCTTCGAACGAGTGTCGTTGTTGTGAATTTTTAAAAGTGAAATTTTTCGACGATCAACTCGCACCATCAACCTTGAAATTTTTATCAATAGCGCTGCTTTAAAACGTCAAGTTGTGTCATGTGTAAGTAGTTGTAACAAATTGATAAATTATCAAAAAAGAGGAGCATGTAAATTATCAGTAAACAGTTGTTATGGTCCACGTTCAACAAGATCTTCGGTAAGAAAACAAGGCGGTGTAAAAATAAACATATTGCACTCTACTTTCTCAAATATATCTTTATTTAAAAGCGTAAACGTCGTATGCGTGTTAATGGGGAGAATGGATACGTCAATAAATACAGCATATATTCTTTTTTAGGAAAAATATATTGTTTGGCTCGTTATCGTTGCTTTCTTAAAATTAATTCCTTATTGGACAATATTGATAAACATACGACAAAAGCAAATATACTAGATAGAGATGAGTCATGTTTTGCACGTTTAACCTTAAATTTCTGAGATTCTAGCGGACTACACGAATATTTCGATATACTCGTATCCATTGTGGCGATTTCGTTTGTATTTAAGCCGTAAATAGTGATGTGAAACTCCTTTGGCGAATATAGAGCAAGCTATCCAAGTTTGGTAACAGACTCCACCTTACCTGAAACGAGGTTATGATTCTTTAAGAATGCAAGATAAATATTTCATTATTTGGAAGAACATCATTTACATCCTTAATAAATTTTAAAAATTGCAACTTAGATAATATAACACCATAAAAAAATAAAGTAATCCATGAATAATTCGACAAATACGTTGGAGAATTGGATTGTAATATGTATGTTGACTGTTTTCATCTTTTGTTCTCTTTGTATAAAAAAAATATCGTAAAATGGCTTCAAAATCAAGTCACAATTCACGATTTACTGCATTCTAATTTGTCGTACCATTTTAAACACATATTTTAGGTACTAAAACATATTTTTCTTTCAGTGACTCAAATAAATAATACCATCTTAGGAGTCCGCAAGATGCAAAATACGTTAGCAAAATCCGTTGCCCAAAAATATCCGAATACAAATCCTTCTATCCTGGTTTCAATAGAAAGTCCGTCGATAATTCAAGAGAACATAGAAAATGCCTCGACGAATACCAATAACATAGTAGATAAAATGGAATCGCTTAATATCCTCGAAGAATTGGAAGCACAACCAGATATGCCTTCATTTTTACTATTAGACGCTAACGAAAAGTTAAAAGTGCAGTCGCCGGAGGAGTTTTTAAGGAAGCTAAAGATAAAGGACTTTAACGAAAAAGTGAAGGTCGTGTCGATTTTCGGAAACACGGGAGAAGGGAAATCGCATACATTAAACAGGGTGTTCTTCAAAGGAAAAGAGGTATTCAAAACTAGTGCCGATCAAAAATCTTGTACGTTGGGAGTATGGGCAGCGTACGACCACAACCTCAAAGTGATCTGCTTAGATACAGAAGGTTTATTAGGAATTACGGAAAAGGAGAGCCAGCGTACAAGGCTGTTACTTAAAGTTTTAGCCGTATCGGATATTGTCATCTATAAAACGCGTGCTGAACGATTACAGTCGGATATGTATATGTTCCTCGATGGTGCTTCAAAGGCATACAATGGACATTTCCGAGAACCTTTGCATAAAGTTTGGAAATTCGAGTCGGAAAATATTCCCGTTGCCTTAGGTCCAAGTGTTATAATCTTTCATGAAACGAAGCATACGAATACATTAGATAGCTGCCCTAGTGTCGAAGAGTCACCTGAAGATATCTTGAGAGCTAGATTTAGTGAACTCGGTCGCGAATGCAGTGCATTTAGCTCTTTGAAATACGTCGGAATACAAACGAGTGGTGAAACGTGCTACAAAAAGATTGAGAATGCTATACATTTGGAACTTGAGAATACTAAAGTTAGATCAAAGAGGAGTCCTAGAATTATATTTCTTACATTAAAGGTACACTTCATTTTATTTTATTTTCATAATATTCGTTCAGTAGCTACAATTTGAAGACCAAAAATTTATATAATATTCATCAGTTTTACTGTTGTTTGCAAACGTTTAACTAATGTCGTAATACCTAGTAGCTCCATTTTATTAATACTGTTAGGGTACACTGTCGTCTAATAACACTAATTCTAGGAAGTTCATGAATGAACACTATGCGACGATATTGTATTGTTGAGTGGGTTTAGCGAAATCCAAACTTATGATGTGGAACCCAATCTTGTGCATTTAGATCTGGAAGGGTTTCATGTAAACATTTTGATTTCATATTGGCTTTATCTCTTGAATAAAAGCAAATGCTTCTATTATTCAACGTTCTTTGGTTTATCCTATGCCTTACGCCATGCGATTGATTACTTTTACCCAGTGAATTCTCAGCAAGTATTTTTATGAGTTGTCAGGTATGTTTATTGCGTATACCCAGAATGTGACTTGATTATTGTCGGTACAAGGCAACCATTGTACAAATTACGCTGAAAATTTACAGTAGACCTTCCATAACATGAGAGAAACGATTGCTTATAATTAACGCAACTCACCTATGATGTCAACTTAAACTCATTCCAGCAATACATATTTATTTCTCGATTATGTTGCTTCTATTCTGATGTATGTAACAAAAAATTTCAGGGTTTAAATGATAAATTTAGCAGCCAGATAAGAAACATACCACCACAATTGCATTTAAAAGAATATTTCTCATGTCAAGTAAGATGTCAATCGTGTAACGAAGGATGTACATTATCTATGGGACATAGAGAAGAAGGGGAATCCCATCAGAACTCGATCAGATGCAAATTCCAACATCAATATCAGAACTGTGTATATCTATGTAAGGTATGTATCTACTTCTTTGTTTTGTTAGTAATAAAAATACAATTATATTTATGATGAGAATTGACGTAATTAACTATTTAGAAACATCTTATCCCGGTAAGGAATCGAAGCTAATATCTTCCGTTTGCCCGGCGATCACGCAAATTGGAGATGTCAGGTGCGATCCTTTACCGGGAAGAGATTTTTTTTTAATTCCCTATTTTCATAACTCACCGATGGAAGCTAAATTATGTACTTATGTCTTTTTAGCAATGCTTTAAAAACGGCAGGCGTGTCATTGTGAAACCTAGCTACCAATCGATTACGGAAAAATCATGGAGTAGCTACTTCAGCTATGTATGGTCCGGGTATATAATTGAATGTAAGAATTGTGGGGAGATCTACAGAAGTCGACAGCATTGGTACGGCAATAAAAATCCTGAAGATGCTGCTGTGCTCGTTGAATACGTTCACGTCTGGCCAGGTGTAAGTTCTCTTTTTTTTCCCAGATCATTTTAGATGTAGCTTATGTCGTGAAAGAGCTTCTCCGTTTTGCGTTTTCGTTTTCTTTGGTCAGTTTCGATATAATCAAATGATCAAAATTACCTAATCAACCTCCTGCAATAAGATTGCATAATCCGCGTGTCCATCGTATCTTCATGTAAATTATACATCATTTTCATTGTTATATGTAGGCTGACATCGCATGATAATTCATCTTCAGGAAATCGTTGATACATCGGTTTAACATTTTCCATGCATAGTTTCTCTCAAGGCCAGTGCACCTCATTTGTCGTGTATATATTTGTACATAGATGTCAGTCTTGTGTTAAAGATGCGCTTATGTTTTTAAACAGGCAGAGTATATCTTCCAGGAAAGAAACTTCATAGGATCAAATAATTCGATTCAGAAGGTCCTGGACAGCGTGACTTATTTCAGCGACGTCGTCGCCAACGTAGGTTCTCAGCCGACGCAAGCCGTGAAAACTTTCATAACGGATAAAATTAATCCGTCGTATTGGAGGCTTGACAGAGATATTACGGTAAGTTCGGTTTCTAAAGGTAGGTTTGTTATAATAAGCATTAATTATAGACTAGTTATTTTTTTTTTTCATTGACATAGCCAACCAACAGGACATAATAACAAAATAAATGATATCTCCAGTACTTTTATATCCACCATCTAGGTGGTGGGAGTGTTAGGAGCTACAGCGACGATATTGGTGGAACGGATAAATAACATGTCTCCTGTCCAATTTCTTCATATACTAAATCTTCCGATTTAATGTAATACTTTCCTATGACAATTTTAAGAATAAATTCAGTTAATAATGTTCCACAAAGAACTAAGCGTCAGGTTGACTTTTTTACACAAACATATTTTAAGGTGGCTTTCTATTAGAAATGTGTAGGTAAATATTATCACGTCACGCGTGTATTGGCAGTCATTTAAAAATGGCAATTTTCGTTTCTTTGTTAATACAATTGAATTAGAGATGTTTTTTGTTTAATTTTGATTTATTACACCGAAGGGTCTTTCGTACTAGGAGATTTGTAAAAATTGCTCCGCCAAAATTTAACTACGTTATAATTTATGTCTCAACCTCTGTTTCCAGGAATGTCATAAGTGCAAGAAAAAGTTCCCACCTACCGCTGCCAAGCACCATTGCAGAGCTTGTGGCGAAGGTTTTTGTGATAAATGCTCAGCGAAGAGCCAACCGGTGCCTTCGCGTGGTTGGCGAGAAAGCGTTCGCGTGTGCGACAATTGCTATCAGGAATCGCCGCCGAGCCTTTCGGACAGCGTCGAAGACACGGAGGTGACGATAAGGAAGTACGGCGAAACGGCCATCAACTCGATCACCGCGGTTGCCTCCGCACTAAAAATACCGACTGACATGCTCAAGGATCACGCTAGACCATCGTATTGGACGCCGGACAACGAATGCATCGAATGCGAGTGCTGCAAGTTGCCTTTCGACGACGATCGACGCCTCCATCATTGCAGGGAATGCGGAAAAGGAGTCTGTGATGAATGTTCGAGGAATCGTAAAGAAGTACCTTTCCGCGGATGGAACTATCCGGTTAGAATTTGTAAGAATTGCTCCTAATAGATAAGGATAAAGAAAACGACCATCAACATATTAAGAAGTAGGACATATACGAGTTGAGATTATTAAGTAATAAAGGAAACTTTAATTAATTAATTAATTAATTAAATTAATTAATGAAAGGACATCGTCTGTATAGGGTGTTGGTAATTTGCGACTACGATGTTGATCGGGATTTCCTTTGTGATATTAAATAAAAAACAGACATAAAAACGAACACTAAAATGGACTCTTGATTTTTACTTAATGATAATAATATTGTATGTAATTATATTTCCAGATTTTATAATATACTTGTGTTTTGTTTTTATTTATATTACAATATGATGTAAAAAACGTTTATATTATACTTTAATGCATTTGATAATTAAACAATGTTACCAAATAAATAGTTAAATTGATATTTTTATTTTCTGCTCATATCACATTCTACCTACAAGCAAGTCAGGCGACGTAACAGAAAAAGAGAATTGCGATAGAAAATGATGCATAAGAAAGGTACTTTGGAAATTTATTGAATTGTAACAACGAAGAAATTGAAGAAAAAATGTATGAAAATAATGCAAAATAGAAATTCCAAAAAAACAGAACGTTATTAAACAAAATGTAAACTTAAAGAAGTCACAACTATATCTAAGTAGCTATGGGGAATGCAACGCTAATTTAAAGATTTTGTAATCGCTGGTTTATACTAGCACCCCACAACGTTACGTTTTTAATCGGTAACTCTTCGCACCAGCGTACGTTTGAGCTACAGGCATATCGCAATTATGCAATTCTCAATTGGAAAAATGAGTCCTATTCAATTTTGAATATTTCTAACGTTAGTAATATAGATCTAGTAAAAACGTGACTCAATCTAATGATTTTTCGCGGGTCCTATATATATATACCAATCGCTACTCTCAATAGGTATATTTTACTGCATACAGGGCTATTTTTTATTTTTATTTTTAAAGGAATAAAAATTGAAAAATTAAAACGTTTTTAATTTTGTGCTCTTTGAAGGGAGAAATTATGTTGAGACGTTGAGATGCCTTGATTGATTCTAAATATAAAGATTTAACAAATTTATCAGAAATGGCCCACTTTAAAAATTCAATTTCTCCCTAGTATTCTGTATACGTACAAAAATATCTTTATGATAATATTTGCCACTTTCTCTTAAAGTAGCAGAATAAAAATTATAGTTTGATCACTAGTCAAAATACTCTGAGCTAATTTATTTATTAATCTGCAGATGCATAATTTCTGCTAGTACTGTCTATCGGAAAGCGGCTGACACTGTAATTAATAGACACTAATTTTATAAAATATTATTTATTAATGCTCTTACAGCCTCATTATTTTCCGTAGCAAAAGCCTACAAAGTTCCATTAATCTTTTCTATGAAACGATAAGGTTATAATTATTATAATTAATTGAGTGTAGGCTTTCACGACCGTGCAGCAGTCTTTAGAAATCTCCTGAAGAAGCTGACAGGATGGTCAGCGAAACGTCAAGTAAAATATTAACTACACAACATCACCCGAAAGACATTTCTACTAAGGTTACAATTAATATTTTAGACTTCAATATTACATTTATTTAAACAAAACTCGATACTCCCGATACAATTTCAATTTGGTTTATTGCTTATGCGAGTTTGATACGGTCTGGTTGTAAGAAATGTTCTTCCCAAAAAACCTGCGAAAAAGCATTTTGATAAATGGAATATTCTAAAAACTGTGATAAACGCGGTAAATCCAACAATTGTAAAATTATTCATAAATATTGAGTTTACATCAAAGAATATAGGTATACGCAACTATCAGGTATAAATCGGAATGCAAATAGATATTAAACAAACTATAACAAAAGAAGTACAAAATTGAGGCTTACAACTTGAAACAATTAATATTACAGTGTATATTGTTCTGAATGGAAAGATTTTTAAATATGAATAGTGCTGTTATTCATCATCATCAGTAATAATGAAACTAAATTAAAATAAATAAAATATTTAATCGACACTGCGATTGAAATTGTTTTGAAATTGTTAATAGAATTAAGTTGTAAGAATAACTAAAGAAGCTTTTTATTTAAACTTAGCCGCGTGGAATTCGATAACCTGACCACCCTCCTCATGATTTCAAAGTTTAAATGTTGTGTACATGCGACTAGCCAGAATTTGGTCAAGAGGGAGACCAATTAGAGTTGAGAGACTTTTAATAAGAAACGAAAGTGAAATTATTTCAGAAATTGAGGGTGGGCACGACCCCTCCTCGCCCCCCTTTGGCCACGCCCATGGTTGTGTAGCAGTTGTTTATGCCATGTCGTTACTTTATAACTAGCTGTATATGAGAAATTCGAATCTCCCGCTGGGCTGTCGAAAAGAATTCGAGAATACGAAGAAGAATAAAAGCTTCAAACAAATCTAGCATCATATGTTTGCTGGCAGAAAATGGTGTGCTCTTCGTAAGTTTTGCGAGTGATTGTTGTTTTCTTTTGCATAATACTCAATAAAGGTAAAGATATTTTACATTTTCACGTACCGATCGACACGGCAGCGTATTTCTACGTTTGTTTACGCGTGTCATACATACTGTTATTTTAAAATTGTTTACGATATACAATGGAAAATGCTTGATCACATTGCTGATTTTGAGAAGTAGAAATGGCCGAATTTTGACCTACATTGCTCAATGCTAACCCGTTTCCGAGCACGTTTTCCAACCCTAACCGTTAATTGCTCATCTTTTATATAATCGTATTTATAGATTAAATTAAGATAGTCGCATGCGAAAACTAATTTTACTCTTGTGTTGCTTTATGTACACGTATTCTGTTTTTCCACGTCTAAATTTGGAAAAATACGAATTAAACGAGAGGAGCTTCGTTATGTCTTATTGAAGTGATCGCTTTCTACGAGTTTTCGCTTAACAAGTTCTAATCGAATTAACCTTAATCCCGTTTTTTTTTTTTTCTTTGGTTTACGTGAAAATTATTTTGCATAAATGCAACTCGTTTGTAACCAACTAGTTTCGTGATAAGCTGTCGTTTGTTTATGAATATCAATTTGTTTCGCAGAGCTTTCGATCGATATATTTCGTATTTATTCAGCTTTCTCCGAATAAATGGGATTTCTATTTCATCCTGTTTCTATTTGCATTTTACGATAAGTAACGCGATATTGAGATCGATTTGTAGAACGCATTCGTGCCGTTTAATTTTTCAATATCGGATGTAATAATTAATGGACGGGGTCTTTTATTTAATTCACTTCTGTGGCGTAGTATTTATAAAATGGTATTGTAGTAATTTCTATTTTCAAAGAAACCTAGCCATCTCACTCGGTTGCCATGACAACGATGACGCTTTACATTTCGAATCAAGAACGAACTTGCGTCATTCCTTTTATATAAGCGTTAGAAGGAGATAGAGCTAATAGAGTCGTGTTGCACGTGTAACCAGCTTAATGATGCATTTATAAATGGGTAACTATGACAACCTTGGCTTGGCCGTCATGCATGTGATGTGATTTTATAATTTATAAGTTCGTATCTAGTTGTTTATTTTCTTTTAGTAAAAGTACGTGGAATATAATGATAAGCACGGCCATTAATTTGCTGACGAGAAAGTGATTTGATTTAGTTTCTATTTAATAAACAATTAGACTTGTTAATTTTTTCGTTTTTTATTCGAAGAGCAACAAGAGTTCCTTGTGATTAACGCATAAGAATATTAAAAATTATTTTTAGTACCTTTAATTTTAACGTTTCTGTCAAAATAATACCGTATTGCTTGTCAAATATACATGGCGTTTTCATTTTTTTATAGCCTTCATTTGTTGTTAAATTAAACAGCTGCTTTACACAATTAGATAGCTTCGATTAAATAGATTTAATTTTACTTTTAATTCAAATTAATGAACGTCGTTATTACCGATTATTGTGATATTATTTATCCGATTATTATTTATCACCGTTAAGTAACCTTGTATTTTGTACAATTTATCAATTTTATTTACAGCGCTTTATCGCTGATTGAAAGAAGTATTTTTTATCAGATATCGTGGTCTAGAGTGTGGCTGCTTTTATTGTGCATATGTAGAATTTACGTAGATATACCCAATTCAACAATTTGAATTTTAAATTGTTAGAAACTTTCCTTTGAATACACTGCGTTTCGATAATAATTGTAAGCGTATTTTTTTTTTGAAGCCTAATCATTTCGATTTGTAGAAATGGATAAACGCATGCTCGTAAACAAGAATATTTTTGCTTACAGAGTTAATATTGTTTTTGCAAATAGATTTTACCAGGCGTTGATAAGGAATATTTGTTTTAGAAAGGAAATAAGTTATTTTATTCAAATATTTAAGTAAAATTTTAAAAGGTCTTGCAGTATGCCACATTCTCGATAAGTTTGTTCAATCTTAATGGCTGTTTCTAAATCATTTGGAAACATACTAAACAGAAGTAATTCATCATCTTTCCGGTTTAACCGTTAGACTGGCGGGTGCCCAAGTCGTTTACACGTTTTTACACGTGATTCTGTATTGCAGTGGTTTAAAAGCAAATTAATACGTGTTTTTTTTTTCTTTTTTTTAATTTGCTCTCTCTTAACTGTCTTCAATTATTATCGGTCAAGGCTCTGCAACTATGCGGCATGTATTAGGCGCGTTCTAATTTTCGTGTAGCGGCAGAATATGCGTTATTGAAACAAAACTACTTGTACGTAATTAACAAGTACACATCCGCGATGTCCCTGGTATTTCCGACCCAATTAAATTTTTGAAAAATATCAACCACGGTAGGAATTCGTACCTAATATTTTCCAGGCGAGCTAAATCCTAACATGACTCTTCCTTCCAAAAAATTACAAAAAAAAAATTGTACTTAAAAACATGCAATGGCGAGAAAACAAAAGGCATTTTAAAGTAACAGGATGGAACTCTCATTACTCTTTACAAAAATTTATTTATTCTAGGATTAGTAGAAAATGTAAAACAGTGCTAGTTGAGGAGGAACGGGTTCCTCCAATTACTAGTCGTAAGTTTACAAAATATTGTTTTTTAAATTTTCTATTTTCATCCTATTCTCAATCTGATGTTCACTTTCAATTTAAACAAATTTAATCATCCTTTTACAATTCCTTTCAACCTCTCGATTGATCAATTTTATCATTTAATATAATCTTTTCAATATCAGATTTTTACCATTTTACTATTAACATCAATTTTTTACGTATATCACCACGTTTTAAATCTATTTTGAATATTTTCTGTACGATTTTTCACTATAAAAAGCGGACGTATTAGCTAATTTTTCTTTTTAAAGAAGTACAACAAAATACGAAATCTAATTTCGGACTATGTCATTTATTTTTGGAAAGCGATGTAGCACAACTGCAATGTTGGTAGTATAGTTTCGGGGGGAAATTCAGAACACCTAGTTGCTAGGCAACGGCCAATTCCCACGTGACTCGATAATAGTAGGAAGACGCTACCGTGTGACAAATATATCTCGATCATGCCGAAATAGTGCAATTTTTTTTTGCATAATCGCAGCTTTACGGCATTTGCAATGCCGATACTGCAATTGATTGATAACATTGTACATATTACACCCGCCACTTGAGTGATGAGCCTAATCTCTGTTGTTGGTGTTGATGTAGGTTTTTGGATTGAAAATGTCACCTGAGCGAGCTGGTACACCGCCCGAGGAACCAGTAGTGGCGCCTAAGATGTCGGTACCGGCGAGTCCCGTTGCCGGAACACCATTTCGTGAAGCACAATCACCCATGTCAATTCTGTACGCAGTTGCACAGTGCCATGCAACACGTACATCCGATGACGATTTGACAAACTTAGCATGGTTGCACGAAAGAGATTTACTTAAAGGTACCCCTATTTTTATGTTGACATAATCGCATGCAGAGAGTGTAGAATCGCATTCAACTTATGTTTCACCAAGTGACAAATGGAATAGAAGGTTATAAACTCGCTGAAACCTTTAGAATGTAAATATATCTTTTAACTATTTATAATTTTATGATGCTAAGTGGCATGCCTGATATTAAGCAATGTTATATGAAATGCACCTGGTGATAATTGGAGTGTGTTTGAGGTTATTTATATGATAAATCTGTCATTTTTAGGTGTGTATCTTAACCTCCAAAAAATTTCTTCTCGTTTAAAACATTTTAATTGAAAATTGTTAGATAACATTGAAATTAGCCGAAAGATCTCCGTAAACCTGTAGAATCCGTACCTGAATATGTAACAGAATAATAATTTACGTAGAATTAAGAGAATAGAAAATAGGTTTGCTAGACACCAAGCACAATATGTTTCCTAATTTTTTCCTTTTTAGTATTTTTTTTATGAAACACAGCGCATTCAAATTTTTAAATTCGGCCCCTGAACTGGAGGGTAGCTGTTTATGTTAGGTTGGCTGGACCTAATTTTACTTTTAGGGAATTTAAGTTGGACGCAACATGTAAGAAATTGAAATGGACTTTTTAAACATTTTGTGAATTTAAAAATGTACACAATACTTCGAAATCAAATTAATTATTATATTTGCCAAAAATCATGGTAAAGGTAAACCCATGATCTTCCAAACTTGTAAGCGCAACAGTTATTGCCATTATATAAGCACAATTTTTATATTACTAATTATTATTCAAATGCGTAAATAAAATTAAACCATGTTATTATATTTTTTAATTTTAGAATGATTTATTCCATATTGATTGGAAAACAGTAACGTGCGAAGAACAAAGGCAATGCAAGGGGAAATATAATTATATCTAAGCCAATTAAATGTTATTGTTTATTGAACACTGCTAAAGTAATAAACAAAAAAAATATTGTTGTTAACCTTAAGATATAGAACAAATCTGACAACAATGCTGGGAACAAGAAAGTTGGAAACGAATCTAATAGAAATGTTTATATTTGGAATTTACAATTGTTTATATATTTTTCCTCCTAACTAAACACGTTTGTCAACACAATTACTTCTCAATGCTAAGCAAAATGTAAACATGTAGTGCTCTTTGAGGACTAATTTTAATTTACTAAATGACACTGCTATGAACGTGTCTGAAGGTATGTAGATAATAATAGCTCCATTTAGATGTTTACATTACAATATCACTATTTACTTATTCATTGCTTGTAAAGGAGGAGGAATTAAATTAGTACAATTTATCTATTAATTTGATGAGAAATGAAACGGCAATTGTTGATGTTGTTATAATAGTTTCCATTTTCAGGGATGAACTTGGTAAACCCATCACCATCGAATAGCGTAAATTCGACACCCATCAAGTACACGAACAACAATCACATACTCTCGGATCATTCGCCGACGAGCGATTACGTCGACGATTCGTCCGTATCGACGGCCGAATCATCAAACAGTTCGCTGAACTCACCCGTACCCAGCCAATCATCGCACCGCCACAAACATCCGCACAACGTACCGTACGATCCTCTCGTTCACGTAAACAGTAAACCCCCGTACTCATTTTCTTGTTTAATCTTTATGGCAATAGAGGACTCGAAACCGAAAGCGCTACCGGTAAAAGAAATCTACGCTTGGATTCTTGAGCATTTTCCTTACTTTAGGAGCGCGCCTACGGGATGGAAGAATAGCGTCAGGCATAATCTATCGTTGAATAAGTGCTTCCAGAAGGTCGAAAAGGCACCGGTAAGTTTCTAGAATAGCCTGTTACAATGGCAACACTGGCCATGGGAGTAGAGCGTATTTCAACGCTTCTGGTGGGCATACTGGTGTTTATCAGATTATTTAATTTTTACCGAATTTTCTGTTTAATACATTTATTCGCAACATTCAAGACTAGGTAGGACACAGTATCCACGGGGTGTGTCTGCATCCTTCAATGAATACAAATATCTAAGGCCTAAAAACTTATTGGCCTGTTAAATTTTTATCGCACCCATCTTTGCTTACTTTTCTTCAACGATGAACGCAGTACGGCAAGTATTAGGAGTCCGGGAAAACGGTGATCTGTTGTTGTACTTTTATAATAAAGAAAAGAGGACCAGTACATCTAAATATATAGCTACAAAAAATAGAGCTCATATGAAACAATGTTAAAAGGCCACTCCCCACCAAATGCATTCTTTGAGTCGTCTTGCATCAATCATACCTCGCACAGAATAAAATGAAAAAAAATCAGTATTTTTCTCTGAGTCACGCGCTTACCTAACACTTACATATGGAATACTAAGAAAAGATGCACTCAACATACAGGGGTCAGCTAAGGAGTAATATACATTTAAAATAAATACAACTAATTTTGTTATATGAAAATAAATAAATATTAAAATGTTTTACAATGAGCGTCCCGTTACAACTGGTCAAACCGCGTTTCCCCTTCCTCCATTTCTCCGAGATAAACTAAATTTCACTATGAATGACATTTTCATCCGCAGTTATAACTCTGGTACTCTAGCAACAAACCAAATATCTAAGAAAAATCTAAGTTAGTTTTCGGTATGTCCACTAGAGAGTCCCAAAACTTCCAGATCTCATTAATTTTAAATGTCCTCTTGACGTTTTACAGAATCTCGGTAAGGGATCGTTGTGGACGGTGGATCAGCAATACAAGCCGAATCTGTTGCAAGCGCTGACGCGATCTCCTTTTCATCCGTGTTCCACCCTCGATCCAAGCGTTTACTTCAATAAGACGAAATCGTATCAGGAAAAAACGAACGCCAACGTGAATCGGTTACCGAATCCAGAGCTGTTTCCTTATCTCGCGAGAGAAATGAATAACATGGTTAAGTCGGAGGTGTCCGACGATTCGTTAGATGCGGTGGACGCGGCCGCCGTAATGTTAAGTTTGAGGCACGGTGCGAATAGGACGAAACAGAAGAAGACTAATATGTGGCAGGTTATCACCACGTCTCCTAGTCAGGATCATACGTATAGCGCTGCTGAGAATAATTTTGTCGACGAAGCTTTTGAAAGCGATGAAGAAAGGTTGTTTTTTTATTTATTTATTGATAAAACTCTATTTTTCTTTTTTTTTACCAACATGTAGTTAAAGGTATACGTTTATACCAGTCACTATTTAAACTTGAATATCAAATGCGCGGTTGTTCTAATATTTTGAGCTTTCAAGAATTTCAAGAAAACTTTATAAGTTTGAGAGTCAATTCTTATTGTTTTAGAGTTCCAAAAAGCAGTACATGCCGAAAAATTGATTTCGAGGACGAAGAGGAACGAAGAATAAAAGAAGGCGCTGAAACATTGCTCAATTTAGCTGGAATAACAACGAGGAAGCGTTACAATTCGCAAAGTCGCGAAGACGACTCCGGCAAATCGATGCGATTAGCGGAATCGTACGAGAAACCAACGCATTTTCGACCGCGTCTCCTACGGAAAAAGAAGGACACCAAAAAGTTGTCGAATAACAATAATAACAACAACACGGATGACGCATGGGCGAAACATCGGAGAGAACTCGAGATCAACCAGGGGAGGTAATAAACATAATTGTTTATTCCTTTTTTTTCATAGTGGAAACAAATATGTCTTCAACGTTTTCTGAATGTTGTTATGATAAATTTAATATATTTTATGTTTTTGTTTATATTATATAATGAGATGTATATAGGATTGTTTCCCTAGACTGAAATTTATTTATTTTTTATTTAAAAAGAGAAATGAGGAAGAAAGTTAAGTTAAAACGTTAAAACAACGTAATGGTTGGACAGATTTTTTTAAACAAAATATCTTACGTATTTATCTTTTTTTGATAAAATATTTTTTCCACTTTTAAATGGCGATGTACAAAAGTAACGTAAACTATTCCTATTATTTGGATTTTTTTTCCCCCGAAAATAAGATAATATTTTTTAGTTTATACAAATTTTTTGTTTTGTATTACGCTAACACCTTTCATCTCTGTTTAGTTAAAAAAAAGACGCTTCAAAACAATTGGGAAGGTATGGATTTCGCATTTTAAAAATTTAGAGAAAATCGAATATGCGAATTTAAAAATTTCGGAATTTAGCAGCGCCTAGTATGCACCCTAACTGTTTAGAAGGTGGAAAAAGTATCTCATCAAAAAAGCTATTTTGGATTAAAACGAAAATTGCTTATTTTTTAAGTAAATAAAGTTACCTCCAAAAAAGTCAGATATATAATTGTTATAATTTTAAAGTTATATTGGTAAAACAGGAAACGCCACCTTTTTGCTTACGCACGCTGAAGAAATCAGGTGTATTTAAGGACTGATATTGACTAGGCTTGAATTGCGATAATACGTATGTAATATTCACGGTTGAATGTATGAATTAAACATAAAAGATCTCCTGAGGATGTGTAAGAGACCATTTTTTTTGGATGTAACTGTACCCGAAAATAATTCAATTGATGCAAAATATTTTAAAAAGCATTTCGAGGAGGTCATATATTTTGAAGAATTTGTACCGTCAGAATTTCGTCCATTCCCCTTGAAACAAGCAATTTTTCTATTTGGTTCTGGTAGAATTGCATAAAAGTAATTTATATCGCAAAGGTGATGACGAAAATATATGATCTCATTTGCATTGCTTGATTCTTTTTTGTCCAACTATTTTCATTAAATATTAGGAACTATAAAATAAAGTTCAATACTTTCATTTGCTTATTACGCTTGTCTGTGTAATACAGCTTTTTATGAATTTATTATATGAATACGAAAGATTACCTTTCATAGGATTAGTTAGTTAATTTTTACAGTGTACATTGAAAGAATAAAACTAAGCTCGTTTGTTTTGTTTATGTTGTTTTAATTCAGGTGAGACACCAAATATTTTAATGTCACTGAATTTAGTCAATTTCAGTCAAACGCATGTAAAAATAAAAACTATTAATGATTATTATTACGGTCATTGCTAGTAATAATGGAGTAATTATTATATGAATTATATTATTGGTAAGCAAATAGGTGATCCAGATCGGATAAGTTTTTAGTGTTACGATTTATATAAGGAAATGTTACTATTTCAAAAGAAAAGGGTTTACCATGTTTTATTCTATATGTATATAGTTGCTTATGATTATATATTGATATGTTTATATAGTTGGCATTATTGGACCACCTATTTTCCTTTCTTATTAATGCGTAGTGTAATTAATATCTGGATTTACATATATTTTTTTGTATAGTTTTATATTTACCTCGTTATTATTAGTTTTATTATAGTATTGATATTTATGTATTATACTGCGAATCATATGAAATTAATAGTCACTTTTCGTATTCAATAGTATTTCCAAAGAACGTTTCAGTCCTGGAAAAGGTTCGTAATGAATTTTCCGATATAATAATGCATAAATATCAATTGAATTTTTATTCATCAGTCGATAAGTGTAATAACATTTTCATATTTATGTTTGTTATGTATTGTTTTAATCGATTCATCTTTCAACGTTAACGAAAAATGCTTCACGAAATCGTTTTAAACTGCATATTAGAATACAGTTATCGATTGATAAATCAATTGTTTTATTTTTAATTATTTATAAAATAAATTTACCATATTATATAATGATTATAATTTTATCTACCTATACAAATAAGCAATAATTTATTATAAAAGAAATATGAAGAATTGTAGTGAAAATCCGTATATAGAAATTATGACAGAAATATTAAGTGAAATCACAGAAAATTAAATTTTATGTATATTATATAAATGATGATATATATCTATATGTATTTGTAAATGCGTTTACGATAAAAAAAAATATGGCTGTGTCTGTCGAAAGACCATGTACATGAGAAGAGATGTAACGAGTTTTTTTTTTGTTTAAAATTTTGTTGTATTATTATTACTTTCCTTTCCTCTTTTACTTCCGTTAATTTATTATATTTGTAACGCGTCGTTTCTGTGATTTGACTTTAGATAGCAATGTATAATTCTATATTGTAGTTTTAGAGGAAATCTAATATATATATTTTTTCTATCACCCGTGATAAAGATGCTCTTCCTATATTGTGTATAAAGAAATAAAAAAAAGAGATGGAAAATTTATAACAATCATGAATGTTTTTTGAATTCGTCTAGATTCTTCGAAAATTCAGTTTCTATTTATGTAATGAGGTAGTCTGCGAGGTTATTTCCGCTGCTTACTACAACATGCAAGCGAAGGAATCTAATCGCTGTACGCGTCCTCCCGTTTACGTAATCACCCACCGTTGCTGATGTGAATATAATTTCTATTCCCTTATGGTATTTGATAGTGTTTCATTTATTTTAAATTTCTGAATTAAGCGCATTCTTCACGGTCTAAATTTACATTACCGACACTGGGGAAATTCCCATGTTTGCTTTCTTGTCCATCGCTATACAGTATTCTTCAAAATAATATGACGTCACCTATTTACGTATCTCGGTAATTTACATAAAAGGAAGTATATAGGAAGATGTATATTTTTCTATACAAACTAGGTTCTGGTAGTATGGAACGCCGCAGTGGCAAGCGTTTCGAAGGTTGTTAGTATCCGATACGTTCTACAATTTCTGTAAATGCATAAACCGAGCGACATTCGTTATCTCTTGCACCAGCCGCCAGGAATGGTTAAACGGACTTTACCTCGGTTTACGATAGTATCTTGCTAAGGAATTTTCTGGCTAGGAAAAAAGAATTTGAATGAATTTTTGTTTCTGAGACCGAAAGATGCTTCCGGATGCGAAACGCGGATTACAACTTTTACAGATTCAGCAGAATTCGGTGCGAGTCCAGTATATGCTAAAGAGAGATATTCCTCCATTATGAATTCATAGTTATATTGTGATATAAGTGAAAAAGCCACCCCACTCTCACCGTTGGTTTCCCGAGTCTTTACTGATTTCTTTAACATTATTTTCTATATGTTAAATTGTATTTAAATCGCAAATCCATCGCAAATGGTTATGGGACCGGATCATTTATAGCTCCTTTAATTCTTATATTCCAGCTTTTTGGAACTAATTAACACACTATAAACTGTTCTAGTGCAATTTACGGCTTGACAAAAGGACATTATATTCATCCATTTTTCTCAGAAAATTTCATCGACTTCACACTTCAATGCACATGATTGTAGTAGATGCACTGTACACTAAATTGTTCCCAAAAAACAATCGCCATCATCACATAAATTGAAACTGAATTTATTAATATTGCCTATAATTCCTTCTACAATGTTAGTGTTTGTTCGATAAATAAAAATGATAAAATATAAAAAAAGACGAAACAAACAAAAATGCGTAGCGTAGCCTGTAATTTTTGATAATACACTGTTTTATAGCATGATAATTATAAAGATGAACGAAAAACCTTCAAGAAGGAGAAAATCTTATAGCAATACCAGTCATGCCTGATCTTAGAAGTTAATACTCCGCTTTCGGCAAAAAGAAAATGTAATTAAATATAAACCTTAGGCCTTATGATTTCCACTTCTAAATGTCATAAGATGTTTCTTTCATCTAACATTTTTTTTTTACCTTCTCAATATAAATATAGTAAAGATGTTTCCGTTTTACGTTTTCTTTTCTTTTTCTTTGTTATAATTAATCAAATATTCTCTACGTGCCAAGATTTTACTATTACTGCGTTAAATACCGTTAGAAAAAAACGTTAAAACTCGAGATCTTTTATGGAACCTGTCTTCCATTTTTTATAAATATGTGAGAAATGAAAAATTACCCGCGTATGTATTTTGTCCCATTTTTTTTAAACTTAGCAGGGAAAATACCCCGATGTTTTTTTTTTAATTATTATTAAAAGCAAAAAATTTTATTTTTTTTTGTTTTGCGTTTGATCGATGTGTCGTCGTACGTATATTTTTCTAATATATTTCAAAATTGTAAAGCAATAACTCATATTCCTAAAGTAAACAATTTCTTTTACTTATTTTAATCTTTACATGTACTTGTGTTTTCAAAAGTTGTTTGTATCTTATAAGTTATAAAAATAAATACTATTCACTAACGATGCTTTTATTTATTACGTTTATAGTTCATATTCAGCAGAAAATTAAATAAAAATATAAACTTGTAGAATTATCGATTTACATGCAAGAAAAAAAAATTTCAATCGTAACTGTGCACTTTTAAAAGGCAAAATAAAAAGATAATGTCAAAGCATGAAACGAACGATTTTCTTATTGCTCAAATCCAGCGGTGGCTGGTGATGTAAACGGGAGGTCAAAGGCAGGGCTTCAATTCTCGCATGCATTTCCGTTGCATGTCGTGTCGTTATAAAAAAATGCACGAAGAAATCCAAATGTTCTTGGGTGTTCAGTTGCTCTGCTCAAACCTTTGTTGGAACAGCTAAAGAAAATAGAAGAATCATTTTAAAATTATTGGAACTAACAAGTTCGAGTATTTAATTCGGAGTGAATACGACTTTGAATAACTTCTAACTAAATTTATCTCTTAAGCAATTTCTTGAAGTAAAGAAATATGTTAGCACGCCCGCTGTAGATAGAACAGCAGACCTTACAATCGTAAATTTTCATTTAAATTCTCATTTTTCTGAACGCCCACAAATTTTTAATAAATCAATCAAAGCTGCACAATTTCAAAATTTCTTTCAATGTCCACTAAAGAATTAATTCACAAAAAAATCAATTAATATTTTAATTCAATGTAGAATTGAAACTGTTATTTTCGAATTAAAATAATTGTTTTCTTCAATAATCTATAAAAAAATAACGATAGAAAGGACTTAAGGAAGGAACACCAGTTGATGATGAGGACCATTCGTGTCCTCGAAACAGCCGTCCCGGATTAATTAATTAAGCTTGTGTGCTGCGGAGGTTGCCGATACTTATGTATAGTTTACTATAAAAAAAATTAAAATATAAAAATTACTGCAAGCAACTTATGCCTGATAATTAGGCAACCCAGCATTCCAATGTTGCCTTTTAATAAATACGTCATCCCGATAGACCATTTCCTTGTTACACCTGCCATCTCTTCTTCGTACGAATGGACCGAAAGGAATCTGTAAAGTCGGCGGAATTCCCATTGCAGGAAAACGCAACACACAAACAATCACGGTATTGCGGTAGTGTTTACTTGCTGATATTGCTGGTTTGCGAATGCGATATTGTTTATTTCCGTGAAGAATTTGAAAAAATCATGCAGGACAGACTGTGAATCGTAGGCAAGATAGAAAATAACATCGAGTTTCATTCATCGGAAGCTACAATTCTCATGCTCGAAGAATCTTCCACGAGTTGAACGAGGTGAGGTTATATGAATTTCTTGTATTTATGCATTGTTTTGTTGTAGTTAATAAATTGAAGTGTTATCGGTAATCGACGGACATCGGATTCATTTATAGTTTGTTTTGAACGCGTTCTAGAGATGTATTCGTTATTCACACGTAAATGTAAATCGTTATCTTAATATGCAACGTATATTTTCCGGTTTTCTTGTCTCTTCGTATGATATTTAAAGGTGCATTCATTGAATGCGCTCGCTTTTTTTGTTGTTTCAACTTTAATCTTGGAACTTAACGATCTTTTTAACATATCTAAATAACACTGGGTTACTCTCCGTTAAAATAAATTTACAAACATGCAAAGTTGTAAATACATAGGCGTAGCCAGAATTTGGTCAATAGGGAGGACCAATTAGAGTTGACATTTTGGAGACTTTTGTACGACCGGCAATAAGAAACAAAAGTGAAACTATTTCAGAGATGTAGGGAGGGAGACATGGCCCCCCTTTATCTACGCCTATGTGCAAAAACCTTTGCTGTTTCTTTTTTATCAACATGCATTTTATTTGTTTATTTTACTAGCGGTATACATATACAAAAGAGAAAAAACATCCTGTACTTACCTGTCGAATTTGAAATTCATATCTGGACAGGTAGAAGCAGGTTTCCTTTTCGGTTCGCAAAAACATGTCATAATACTTTCCCCAATTTTACCGTGCTTAACCCTTATTAACTGGGATTAACCTTGAATTGCACATACCTAGCTTTATTATCTTGAAGGTTTCCGAGGCTTTAACGCTACGTTGAACGTTTTAAAAGAGATTTATTTAAGAATACAGGCTACGGAATTCAAGCCTTTTCTTTTTAAAAAGAAATTATAATCCTCAAAGAAGTATTCATTATATCGATTTTAGACGATCCTTTAGCAAACATTCTTATTACTAAGCCTGCAGAAACGGGTTGCGATTTATGTAATTAGCAGAGACTAGGCAGGCTCGTGTTTATCCGTCTTATGAGAATGGATTCGTGTTGCCTGCTGGTTTCCCCGAGAGTCGACAAAACACGAGTCTGTCTAATCTCTGCTAATTTCGTGAAGCAGACGTACATGCACACGGAAAATGTACTCGTCTTTGCAGGCTTACTCATAACAATAGCAAAAATTTTATAAGAATTATTTTCTGTTAAGTTGTAAGTACATCTGTCGTAAAAAAAAAACTAAAATATTGTTATGACTGCTTTTCTGTTAGAAAGTTAAACTAGTAGAGTGCTGGTATTTTTAATGGTGATTACGATATATTTAATAAAAAGTAGCTGAATAGCGTAGATAATTGTAATTATGTATGGTATATTTTTTATTTTTATTTCCCAAAAGTTTACAGGATGTTAGACTGGCAACTGCATATAGGAAAATGCGTATTGTAGTGCAATTTCCTTATAAAGAAGCACTCGCTATAGTATCATCCAACTTTGGTATACCAAAAAAATAATGCTAAGATAGCTTCCTCATGGTATTGGAATAATTCACGGCAAACGCAACAAAAGGAGAGAAAAAAAACACTAACTCACGGACATGTTTCTGCCTACCCGGCGTCATCAGCGTAGTTTCGAGCTTTGGTATATCTAAATTAGTCGTGACCATTAGGGAACAATTTAGCATTGATGAAACGCCACTTAGCATTCAATTACAAACAATGCCGGCACGTTGAAATTGAAAAATGAACGAAGAAGGAGCGAGTCTTTCAGGAGTCTGAGATGCCATCTAAGATCGCCAGGTTGCAATTCTTCCATTCTACAAAGATCGAAGGTACTCGATTAGACTCGATACAATCTGCTTCTGAAGGTGGATGTGAAGGAGCGCTGATCCCAGCATCACCCTTGTAATGAGACGTGCAAGTCTCTGAATCTGTTGAAGCTACTGTTCCACAGTCGTCTGAGTTGTCTTGGGCTACTAAACCAAAGAGGCGTAGGTGATCATGGGTCTGATTATTGCTGTATATGACCAATAGGTTATTTGAAGCTTAAGACTCCAGTTCTTACCATACTGGTGACGCCGTAATGGCTTCTTTCTGTAAATTGGAAGAATATATTGTTCATGTAGCGCATCTTCTCAAATAATATTTTATTTAAGAATTTTTTACTTTGATTTTCTTATTTCTCAGAAAATCTAAGATTTTTTTACCCTTATTAGCTCATCTTTAGGGAAAAGTTGCAGCAAATTTTTGTAATTCCAGGAGTTCTTGAAGGCAATTGCTGCACTATTATTATTAGACGTAATATTCTTACGCTCAGGAGCAATTTCTACATAATATATACATATTTTGTTTGCGTATTATATAGCTATTGTAAATTACGCGTATAAATATTTGCCAGATAAATTTTACAAGTATCAGCTCCTCGCTATTTATTGATTTTGCGGTTGACGTGTATTATAGAAGAAAATCCGCGTATTTCCCACGAGAAGATCCCATCACGTATACTTTTGTTTACCCTGGACATGAGATGAACTGAAATTTGGGGTAGCCTCGGTTTACTTTACTTAATGTCGACCTATTTTACGTTCGTGTTTTTCGGGTTTACTGGAAGTACGCGCAAATTGATAAGATGCCGTTGTTCAATGCAAATATTTTCCGACTTCATTTTCGCCAAGTTATCTTGGTGAATGGCGGATCTTTGCTCCAATTTTGTAATCGCTGGAAGGGTTGGTACGACCATGTTTGCTATTTACTGCAAATAACAGATGAACTCACGTTATATTGAAGGTTTACATAATACAATGCCATGCTTGTATCTTTCGATAAGCTACATGCAGATCGTCTTCGACCATGTTGCGCGCAGCATCGATGTTTTTTGGAAGAACCTTCATGAAATTCATCGCGGTCGGAAGGACGATCACGACGAAATTCTGTAAACAGTCTCCTGATAGCGCTTCATTGCCAAAAGTTGAATGAAGTGATTTGGAGCATTGTTGTGTTAGGCTTTTATTGAAATTGCAGAAAAAACATTTAACGGAAACCGCCATGAATATTTTCATGCAGGTTATTAAAATGCAGCGTCGTTGTAAATCGCCGTTGACGGAAGCTATGATGTGAAGGATCCAGAGGAGAAACAATTAAATCATAGCAGAGTAATCAGCAAATCACCATGTTTCTCTCCAATGCAATCGTACAAGAAAACCTCCTGATTAGAATTGGAATGGAGAAATGCGAGCACATTATGTTATGTAAGGTCGCCTAGAGCGCAATTAAATGCATGTCGAGGAACTATTAAAAGTAAATTAAAGGAAAAAGACGTTCACGACTTCATTACATAAACAAGCGATCGTTATTCTCTCTATATATACATATATAAACCGCTTAAGCTTAGTCAATCGTAACGCAGCCCTATATGGAGAATAAGTAGAAATTTACATACTAAACAGCACCTCGTTATGTAAATGGTGCAATCCGTTTCATTAGTGCAATACGTTTTCGATCGCGTTAGATGCTTATCTTGGAATCGAACAAATTTTAAGAAAGCGTTTTTTTTTTCCTTCTATTTAGTTGCGTGCCTAGATAAAAGATATCGCTATTAGATGGCTTTGTTCTTGAATACACTTTTTCAGTCTTTGTATTAATGATTATCGGCATTTTTTGTGTATCCCTGGACTATTATGGAATCTATCACTTCCTTAACTTAATTTCTCATAAAGCTCCAAAATGAAAAATCAAGGGGATAAGGTCGGTACAACGAACTGGCCGCTATGGTGTGGACCAATCCACCAACTTCCAAAACTTCGTAGGAATTCCCTTGATCAAGAAAAGTGAACCAGCTCGACGTCACGCATGTAGTGCATTGTTTGAATAATGTTCAAAATGGCAATTTCTAATAAAGTGTTCAGTTTATTTTAAAAAAAAATTAATAGGGTTCTCCTATCAATTGATTGGGCAATCGAAATGGACCAGTTAGATAGAAAACCCATACTGGTGATTCCGCATTACGGTTTGATGGGGCTTTTCATCCCTCCTCCTGTTCCAATCGTTTCCATTCGGGAATTGTTATTATCGATTATACAATGTAAATACTAAAGGCTTACGATCGTGCAAGGAATAATAAAATATTTGAATTTTTTTTCGCTTATTTACATACGGCCCCTCCTTTGTGTGCGTGTATTTATCAATTATCGTGCTTTAGATGCGATTAAGAAAATACGAAATTTACATTTCAAATTTGGATTTGGTACGGTTTTACTACTTCATTCTATTTAGATATATTCGATAAAATTTTCCGTTAAAAATGCCATTGTCGACGGCTGTCTCGGATCTTGTTTGTATAATCCTCCATAAACCGTTCGCCTTTAATACATTAACATTACATCAAATTTACAAATATTTTGAAGGTCTAACAATATGCCAGATAACCGAGAAGAAGCATTTCATTGTTCGCTGATATGCGCACTTAATTACGCGTGTATATGCGTGTAGTACACATTCGTATGTACATGTCGTTTTTCCTTGTATCCACCATCGTAAACAATTTATGATGAGGATAAGATTGAAAATAGGTTAGGTTTGTGTAATGTTGATATACAATGCACATCTGTATAAATAAGTATCGGGCATTATTTGAGACGTGCTTATGGTTATCAGCGGTTATTTGCATGTACGTATGTACTTAAGCTGTTTGTCAGAAATTTTAAACTCAAATAAAAAGTTAACCGTGTTACGCGTGGTGGATGATGGCCTTGATGGTTTGGGGGTTCGGGATTTCTTCGAATGTTTCGACGCATTTGTATCGGGAAATTTTGTGGGAAGCGATACCAATTGAAAACTATATTTCTTCTTATAATTTTCATACATCTCCTTTAAGGAGAGTCGTGGTATTTGCTGAACCTCGATTCTCCTCAATTGGCAATAACATTTCTTTCTATTTCAGTTATGCTAATTGGTTAGGTTTCCAAGCTTTGGGGTTGATATTCGATTGCCAGATTATCTCCATATTTATTTGTAACAAAACGTTTAACTTCATTGATAATGGCATTAATTTTGAAGAAAACAAAATTTAGATTTGTATCATATTGAAAAATTCATTCTTCTGAGCATCAGACTCGAAAATCGATGACTGCAAATGATGGTTTGGATATCTTGTGAAGTTTGCAAATATAATTAGAGATACAGTGTGCAAACTGATGGGGTTTTATGGAAGCATAAGAAAAAATCCAAGAAGGTTGTTCAAGCAATGTGCGATTGACGGTATGTAGTTCGGATATCTAGTAAAATGTTGTAATCTCTACTAAAAGATAATATAATTGCGTTTATATATAAATAACATATTTATATTAGATCCTTTATGAAGTTTATAACCAATTATACAGGCAAACTTCCAAGAATATCCATTAGAGAATGATTAAAAAGTTATTGTATTTTATGACCCAAAATAGTAATTTTCAGAATAATCCTCATCGGCACAAATAGGATTATTTTTGGGACAACACTGCTGGTAATAAATTTACAATACTCTTTGGGGTGGGAGCAGGCCACCCGAAAGTTTATTGTGTATTGACAAATGCTTTAGTTTCTAAATAAACCTGCTTGTGCGTGCGTTAGTGTTAATAGCGTATTAAAATGCCGAGAGGAAAACCGACAAGTTTAGAAAAGTGCTCTGTAATTGTTGCTTTTCATCAAGAAGGTTATTCAGTGCGTCAAATTTCCGAAAAAGTACATGTTAATAAATCGACTGTTAGTGATATCATTCGGAGACATCAACGCACGGGCATCGGGCGATCGGGCGCGTTCAGGTCGTAAGAGAATAACAACTCACGCCAACAATGAGCGTATAAAATTGCTGAGCAAGCGAAATAGGAGACTGACAGTACCAGAAATCGCCGCCGAAATGAATCGCGATCGTGCAAGAAAAATTTCTGTTACTACAGTGAAAAGAAGATTAAAAGCTGAAAATCTTCACGGCCGCATTGCAACAAAAAACCTCTACTTCGACGGGGAAACAGGCAAACACGGCTACAGTGGGCAGAAACACAGAAATTGGACAGTGGATGATTGGAAAAGGGTGCTATGGACTGATGAGTCAAAGTTTGAGGTGTTCGGACAATCAAGGCGCGTTTTTGTAAGAAGAGCGAAAGGCGAAAGAATGTTGCAGGATTGTGTAGTGCCAACTGTCAAGCAAGGAAGAAATTCTGTGCTTGTTTGGGGTTGTTTTTCCTACGCCGGTACAGGAGACTTGAAGCGAATCGAAAGTATTTTGCGAAAAGAAGGTTATTTTAGAAGTACTGCAAGAAAATGCAATACCATCGGGGCAACGTCTAATCGGCGAAAATTTTGTATTCATGCAGGACAACGACCCCAAACACTCAGCAGTGATATGTAAAAATTTCTTAAATGAAGAAAAAGATAATGGCACTTTACAAATGATGACATGGCCGCCGCAAAACCCCGATCTAAACCCCATCGACCTGTTATGGGATGAACTGGACAGGAGGATCCGAAAAGTATGGCTACCTCCGTAGGCCACCTGTGGAACATTTTACGAGAGGAATGGACTAATACGCCAAATAGAGTCTTTGAAAAACTAGTGGAGCGGATGCCTCGGATTGTGAAAGCTGTTCTTCGCGCAAAAGGGAGTTTCTTTGATGCACGGAATGTTTAAGAAGTTTTTGTTTATTTTTCGTTGGAATTACTTTTTTTTACTTTTATATTTTAATTTTAATCGCTATTAATAAAATGCAATAAAAATTTTAAGTTTTGGAAAAATGAGTTTGAATTTTTTCTCGTTTTTTTAACATTTATTTGTGTGTCCGAACTAATATGGACGGTAGTGTACGTGGGTGCGCATCCAATCAAAGTGAACGGTACAGCAAAACTGCTGCAGAACTTGCCCGATATACAAGTTCTTGTCTCTAAATATGAATATATCTATTTACAATTAGACACATATGTTCTCGTATAATAAGCGATACCAATTACTTAAAATGTGGAGCTCTCTAGTATAAAATTACAAGTTGTCGTCACTTATGAGGGCTGGTACACCTGGATATGTCAAATAATTTAATTTATGGTGTTGACCCTTTAACTAATCAAGTGAAAGCAAACCTTACAATTAAGGTTTCAATAAAACCTAACAAGAAAACACAAGATTGTGTTCATCATCCCTTCGAAACTAACAAAAATAAACAATGTGGCCGCTTTATTTCGCCATGACGCTGTATACTGCATAAAACAAAGCATCCACACGAAACCGCTTACTGGTTTACTCCCGAGCATTCCAAAGAAGGAAACTGAAATGCTAGTGTATCGTCCGCATGTGTGCGTATACGCGCGCTGTGTGAATATATAGTTACGATGACGTCGGGCCCTGATCAATTCCGTTTTCCTTTTCTTTTTCGAGACGTATCCACTTAGCGGACCTTTACGCAATACAAACGAGTCAATTAGGTATCCAAATATGGATCCGTCAGTCCGTACGTCGTCTGACCGACTATATGCGTTGTAGGTACATACGTACGGTTTACCATTAAAAAATTATACTGTAACTGGAAGCTTCGGCGACGTTCCTTGTGTTTTTTTTTCGTCGCTGCTTATAAGATTAAAACCACTTCGGGAAACTAATAGAAATGTTTTATTTAAGATAAAACGATGTTTTCTTTTTTTGCCACGGAAAATTTATTCGATTATAACTGTTTCTGTGGCGTATTGTTGTCTGGAAGCGGTTTAAGTTGTCAGAAACAAATTTTTCAACATCAATTTCTTATGTGATACATTCCGTAGTTAACTGTTGTTAGAATGGAAATTATCGAGGGATATTACGTGGGGGTGTAAGTAATGGAGCTTTTGATGTATTTATATCAAGTTTGTGGTACCTTTGCAGTACCTATTTGGTTCTCGAAGGCCATAATTCAAGCTGACGTCGACAGTAAGTTAACCAAATATCACTAAATATTACCAAATGTAACCACCTTCATTAGCAAAAAAGAAGAACATAATTAGTTATCCTCACGCAAACAATTCTTGATCGTGCAGATCATATAACTAGTGATCTCGCCAACGTTATTGGAATAATTTCATATTTTCGTGCGGCCTTACCGTCGAGCACTGCCGAATACTGCTTTTCACTCGGATAAGATTGAAAAAGTACGGCGAAAAACTATTAATTCTATTTTATTTAAACATAGCATTGACAAGAGGCTCTTATCTCTTATCCTAAATGGGGGGCAATGAAGGTAAATGAATTTGTCTTCATTGCCATCTAGACGTGTTAAAATTGCTTGTATTCTTTTTTTTCCGAATTCCTGTAGTCCATTAAGTTTAGCAGAAAAAGAACTTCCAAAGAAGGAAGATGCTTTTATTGGCTACCGAAAATGTCAGATCTTGATTCAGTTTGTAAAAGACTTGTTCCAATTACAAAAAATCGATCTGTTTCTAATCATAAATACAATTAATTTCGTTTTGCAACTATCACCAGTCAACCAACTACAATAGTTCTAAATAACAGTAAGAAACGAGTCCACATGGTCCCCGCTATACATGTAAAAGCTTAAAACAAATCATCGTTTTCCGCTCCATTACAATTGGAAACGTTCCCCGGTTGTTTTTGCCATCCCGCTGCGAACCTTTCCCAGAAACAATTCTAAATCGCTTCGTTCGAAGTGGAAAATGTCGACCGGCCGTTCTTCGGAGAACGGATTCCGTCGAGAAATTAATAGCCGAGCCGGTCAACGCGCAATTGTGCAAAAGCTCGCGTTTCGCATTAGCGTGTTAGCGGCTAAGCGCTCCTATGCCAATTACGCGAAACGATAACGAAATATTCTCCCCAGTATGATGCTCGCCAAGTGCTAAGTATAATTGGAGACGTATATTATTGCTTTCCGGGAATGATGGAGGAAACTAATGATCGCGCAAGAAAGAACGGAAGAATAGGTTCTACGCACGCATTTCTCGCAAAGTATGGGGGACTATTTGGAATGTTTTAGTAATAGTCAAGGTACACATCGTACAGCGTTAACAGAATAACTTCCATTTGTTATAACAAGTTTATGTAGCAATATAGGGTTTGATTGGAAAGTTTCTTGGTCGTAAGTGTAGATAGCCTTGTTTTAAACTGTGGTTCCATCAAATAATATAATGCTAAGATAGCTTAGCTTCCTCATGCTATTAATGGAATAATTCACGCCAAACGCAACAAAAGGAGAGAAAAAAATTACACTAACACACGGACATCGTGTGTCGCTGTTTCCTGAACGGCAGGCATGCGTTTCTTTGGCACTAGAAGGCGCCAAGAAATGTCGAGTGTGTCGTTCTGAAAGTTGTGGTATTAACTGTAAGGCAACAGCGATAGAAGGTAGAGATAAAAAATTACTCTCGAAACCACACTGATGACGCCGGGTATTCAGAAACATGTCCGTGTATTAGTGTAATTTTTTTTTCTCCTTTTGTTGCGTTTGCCGTGAATTATTCCATCAATACCATGAGGAAGCTAAGCTATCTTAGCATTATATTTTTTGGTTATTGTTTCTAGGCATTTTCTGATGTGTTCTGTGGTTCCATCATTAAAACTTCTAACTAACCAGTTTCGTGAAATACCCTGTATGCCGTATGTCGTTACCTAAAAAGTACTCCACAACCATATTAAATTAACCCAAATGACTTAGTAGTTTTTCTGTGATGATGTGAGATGCGTGCACGACTTTGTACGGGTCCAATGTGTTAATATATTATGCATATATATTTTATTTTTTTTTAAGTAATTAAGTTTTGCTGCAATAAGTACACGCTATAAAATAATTAATTTTCTTCACGAGGCTAAAAACCATTGTTAAAGGTAATGAAACAAGTAATCAATAACCTAGCTCTTTCCATAAAACCGTTTCTTGTTCTTGGTTCTTGGAATCCATTACTGCACTGACAATGTGAATGAAGTACATTTACCCTGTAAATATCTAGTAGCAATTTTTAAGAAACTTTTTAAGGAAAGGTACGCCCTGCTATAATTATTCATGGGATTGTAAACGAACTAACCTAAAACGTTCCTTTCTCCGGCCTGTATAAACCGAAGCCAGCTTTTTTTCTCAGAATTTTTTAAGTGTATCGTAAAAATCGGACAATATTACTAACTACTTTAGAATAAGCACCGCCGTCCACTATTTCACTTGACATTTCTCGTTTCGTCAGTACAGAAGGAAACCGTAAACATAAATATGTTTATAGACACATAAAATTGGATATTTAAATATGCTCTCGTCTTCTAATTCATGGAAAAAAGTGAAAATTTTAAGCGGACAATAGGTACGATATAAAATTCGGCATTTAGACACTTTAGAACGTACTAAAGGTAGCGTTGCTTCGAGTGGAATCCGCCGACTGGACCATAAAACGCTTTTACGCATGTAATGGCATCCATAAACACTGGTAACCGGTTGCATCCTATTCATAAATTACGATTAGCACTTTTGTTATACCATCCATGTGCATCGTCCTTTCATTAACGTGACTCTAAAAGAACTTGGGAGGAATATTAGTTGCTTTTTACGTGCAGGTCTTTATGTGTGGAGATCTTCTTTGGTTTATTTTTTCAGAATTTGAGTTGCAGGTTTATCTGTTTTGGAAGTAGAGGTAGTACGTGCAAGATTTCTTTGTCTGACATTCATCCAGGTATTGCAGCGAATCACAAATTTCGCTAACACTTATTAGACTTTGAGAATACAAAAATGGATTCTATGTCGATTAGTTTTCCTACAACAGTCACCATCACGATGTTAGAGGTCACGAAGATTGATTGTCTTGCTGTTATCAAATTTCTTACTCGAGTAGCTCTTTCTCCTTAAAGCATAAAAGATAGGCTGAATTATTACCTTAATGCCCGTGCCATTAAATTATATAACCACGCTGGTAACCACAACGGCAATTTAGAAAGTTGCAATAGTACGGTTCTTATACCATCAAAGCGCCTAAGTAAACTCGTATTTTCGTATCTAAAAACTCCTCCCCTTAGCCTCTCGCCGACAATTAGAAATTCCTAATGTTCTTTATGGCATTCCAGAGAAGTTCACGAAATAAAAAAAGTACACACACCTTAACGATACATACACAAGAGCACGTTAAGGGGTCCATGCACGCGTTCGAATCATTACAGCGGCTAGTAACTTTCTTATGGACGAGTTGCTCGTGTACCGACGCTCCATTCCGCCGTTCCCGTTAATTAGAAAACGACAGGGAAAATTCACCTCCAATTAATTAGCGTTCGAGGAGAGGCCCATAGAAGGCTCTCGTCGTCAATTAAATTTTAATTTGACGCGTTTTTACGGACGTATACTCCGTCATCGCTAAACTCCCCATGTACCCGTAGATGAATTTCCGAGTATAAGAAGTCATTATTATTCATCGTCATGACGCGCTCGCCACCACATTAGCGGGTCGCTTGATGAACTTTCAAAACTAATGACTCCTCGTCGGCGAAGATGAAGTTTCTAATTAGACGAAGTGACGATTGCATGCAGAGGAGGAGTTGTTTGTTTATTAAATAAATTAGTTACGGTTAAATCGGTTCGTGTAATGGCGTTGTGCCATTAAAAATACCGTTGCTGTATAATTACATTCGGTTAAAGCGTATTAATGCGCATGCAAAGCACAAAGAACCATAAAGTGCATCAAGATTCAAATATAAGAACTCTACGTTGCAAATTAATTACTTAACACAGTTATTGGTTCGGAGGTAGTGATTTTTTTAAGTTGCTTCGAGTATGTTAAAGCTTAAATGTCGTAAATTCGCACTAAGAGCACATCTACAAAATTATACGTCACAGTAAGGATTTACAAGACATTAATACGCCCTATAATAACATATGCCACAGAAACAATGACGTTGAATATAAAAGATGAAGAAGAGAAGATTCTGGAAAGAAAAATAATAAGAGTAATAATGGGAGAAAAAAATAAATAAGTGAAAAGGAATACAGGCCGCTAATGAAGCACGAAATAGATATTGGAAAAAGAAAATATAATAAGGAAGACCAAAGAATAGGTGAAAAGAGCAAGGTAATATTGTATCATTGAATATAGAGCCCTGGAAGTAGAAAATGGCCGACAGAAAGGAATGGAGGAAGACCTCCTTTTTTAAGTGGATGATGAGTGATAAACTTCTTAAAAATTCAAAATCCGAATAGCTTTTTCGCTTGATTAATCTTTTGCGTTTACATTCGTTTAACTTGCTTGTTCATTTCTGAATAACAAGAATTTACACTCTACCAACGCTTTACAAATTATGTATGTCTGAAACGAACCATTAAGACGACATATACTTAAATTTTTTACAAGCACAGCGCATCAATCTCTAAAAATAAAACACCTGGTAGCGAAGCTGTATCGGTAACCATTAGAATATACAATTTACCCGACGTGCTTTTAATATTCATTATTCCGTTGACCTACATTCTCAAGCCGTGTATGCCGTGTCGATAAAAATAGTTGATACATTTGTTCTTCTTGTAAAACACATCATACGACACGGATTTCTTAAATATTCAAAGGAATAAAATCAAATAGCGCCGCAAATTCTACAAAGCTCCTTATTATATTTCACGTGCCCTAGTTTAATCCGCCTACTTATTCAAATTGAATCATTTTGCATCGAAATTAGTGCATGTTCGCGAAGAGTCAACTAATTTAACGAATTTGTTTGGATATCTAAACGATACCGAGCGTAGCAAACGTAATTATCCAATTAGAGCGTGGAATTATGACAAGCTACACATGCTTACTATACAAGGAGTACGCGTGTGGGATTATGACACCGATTTCCATTCTGCACTAGGTTGCCTTCGCTTTGTATCTGTGCGGATATGGTCATTAAACTATAATTACGTATTTAATGAAATCGCTGTTCATATATTTAAGCGTGCGTGTATATTGTTGAGTATGGACGTTAGTGATACGTGTATAAACATCTCATAAGGTAGTGAAACGCTAACATCCATGTAATGTGCATCGTGAAACCGTCCTTAATAAGCATGTATGCATCAGTTTTTAAAATTGGAATATAATCCAGCAAATTGAGTCATAGCTTCCTTATTTCGATAGTTGAGTGTAGGCTTTCACGACCGTAATCCACTGTAGAAATGTCTTTCGGGTGATGTCGTGTAGTTAATATTTCACTTGACTTCTAAAGACTTTAGAAATCTTCTGAAGAAGCTGGCAGCATGGTCAGCGAAACGTCAAGTAAAATGTTAACTACACGACATCACCCGAAAGACATTTCTACAATTCCTTATTTCGTTTTGTAACTTGGTGCCTGTTTCACGTAATGCAGTTAAAGTTTTTATCAAAATATCAGTTTAGATGTAAATATGGGCCGTTGGTCAAAAATTCAACGTTCTTTTATTTGCGGCTGAGGCTTTTCTAAAAATAACAATTCTGTTTTGAGCACCCGGCGTTTCGCTGTCACTTTCATTTAAATCCACAAGATCCAGTTCCTTATCGAATAACAGTTAAAAAGTGGGTACACAAGCTTCGGGGTACTGCTCCATGTGCCAGAGAAAAACCAAAAGTAAGAATTCGTTCTGTACGCGCGCTTGAAAGTGCTGAATTGGTAAAAACTGCTGTGCAACGAAGTCATAAATGATGAACAACAAGCATTAGCACTCAACCTATCGAACCGTTGCTATCGCCGCACTTTGAAAGATTTCTGCTTCAAGGCTTTAGAACACGCCTTGATTTTTCGCGTAGATGTTCCAGAGCCCTATTTACTGAAAACTCAGGTATCGATCGTTGATTGCTTGCGGATGTCAGATGAAGCTCCTTTTCATCTGCCTGATTACGTTAATGTGCATTATCCTCCTTTGGAATTTTTTTTGCCATTCTTTGTATTGCGTAATTTTGAACAACTTCGCAATGTTGGCGTAGACGAAGAATACCCCCAGCCACCTCCCACACACTGCTAAGGAGTCTATGACAATTTTGGGAAGAATGTTTTTTGGCCGTGTTTCTAAATTCGGGGACCTTAAAGCTAGCGAGCTACTTAAAGTCAACAGTATTTTCTAATCACTTTGGAACAGCTGAAACATACCGTCCGGACAGAGATTAACGCAATATCAGTTGGAGGAGATCATTTGATTGGTGCAACATTTAATTTTTTTTAATAAAAATTTGGCAATTAGCAATTAATAAAAGAAACTTAATCTGAACCGATACGTCCTTCTCCCGGATCCCTTTATCATCGATCATTACGCCATTACTCTTAAAACACAAGCTTAAACAAAAACACTTCAAATAAGGCAACACGATTGCGTGCCGATATGATAAAGATTTATTGAGAAATCCAAGACAGCGTGGGCCACAACTTATACGCCAAGCGCTCTTTTCTCCTTTTTTTCCTTCTCTTGCGTCTTTTTATGTAACGTACGGTTTTCATTATGAAACTAGAAATCCTGTCGGTCGTGGGCAGAGCCTTCGATGCTTTTAACCTTTTTTTTTTCTCCTCGTTCTCGCCGTTGTCGTACATATTTTCTTTCGCGGGATTTTCTTTCTCTCTATTTATAGTATCGGTGCGCGTATTACGATTTGCTGCAATCGCCGTCGCCCGTCGGTCCGAATGGGGTCTCTTTAACCTTGTTTGCTTTTCAATAGCACGCCGCAATAAGGAGAGGCAGACTTTGAGCGTGAACGAGGCTCACATGCAGACTTAAATGACTTATCTATCTATATAAGTATTTCGTTCGGGAATTATGAGTGCGCGACGTCTGTTGCGTGCATCAAGCGTAGGTTATTTAAGATAATCGCTTAATTTAATGTGCATGGAGGCTGTAGATTGTAATTTTGCACCATTTACCATCGGAAACGTGCGCCGACGTGGTTTTTGCAATATGCAATGCACAGATTGCGGCAAATTTGCAAAAGGCTCTCGCTTATCGGAAAATTTTCGAATTTTTTTCTGATTATCAAGATGTAACATCAAAGACAAAGACTCCCAAATTGGTCATACGATTACATTATGGTGTGTTTTCAGTAACCCTTTTTTTGTATCGTTTCGAAAACATGCACTGTACTGTTCGCGTCTGTTCAATATCATATCACAAATTCTTCGAATCAAATGTAATTATGAACGTCCACTTTAAAACCTTCCACTCCAAACACTAAGCGCGTCCCAACATGCACAACAGATCAAGAATGTGCGTATGTGCTTCTTCAACTGCCACGAGGCGTTAAAAACAATACAAACACTGACAGATCCGCGCGGCAATTACCGAAATGAGTTATGATCTAATTTCGCGTTGCATTTGGATTCGGCCCGCCGAATAGTTGGCGACGGTGCCAAAATGCGAACGTACGTGGTCACCCCTTCGCGGATAAACGTTTTATTGTTTGCAATTATAGACAAATATAGGTTAACGTCTTGTTTTAGTAAAAAAAAATGTGCAATCTGTTTGAAAATAATTTTTAAATTAAAATTAAAATTAAAATCTGTAGATACCACAGCGAAACACAAGATAGTAGTAAAATTATAGGAGTCGTCCAAGGTGGGAGATTTCTTCAAGAAATTAAGTTGCCCCCACTTTCTAACATCGTTAACTTAGAAATGCTCCCAAGTGTATTTCTTGTCGTGAATAGTATTTGGATGTCGTGACTACTGGCGCATCATCATGCCTTCTACAAGTCGAACGAGAAGCGACCACATATCTCCAAGAATAACTCTAACGCATAGTTCCTAATTTGTGAATGATGCGGAAGTGAAGAGAGGATACCTTTGTGAATATAAGTTATATACGATGTGGGAGGAGATGCTAAACATCTTAGAATATTGGGTAAATTATGAGTGGCCGTACATAACATAAAAACAATTTAATCCTAGGACCCGAGACGTGTGCACGTATTCACAAATACGTAATATGCATTAGTCACTTTGAATCTTTTGGTTTTTGGAAGAGATTTAATAGCAGAATAAATTCTGGAACATTGTGACATGTTTTCGATAAACAAGCAGAAGTTGATGTGTTTATTAGGTGAGAATGTTAACGCGGTTTATCGGTTGGAATATAATTAGGAAGGAATGTGTTTCTCAATTAAATTCATCCGTTACGTTTAAATAAATTATTGGAATTTATATGGAATGGAGATTAATCAAAATAAGAAGAGTTACTTCTCACTAATTGCATAGGTCAACAAGGTGGTTTACGCTGCGCTCTTCGTTACCATAATAACACGTGAGGGAATCAATTCATATAATGTAATGTTACAGTTAACCACACACACATCTCATCTTGTGACTTCTGTTTGTCCATCTATCGAAAGTAAAGGTCCCTCCAATGGTAGAAAGCTCGATTTCTAAAAGAAAATTCCTTTTTCTGGCCCACCATCTTTGGAGCGTGGATGATAGAATAATATAAGTTCAGCCAACGACGGTGGTGAAAACAGACAATTACTTCTTTTGTATTGCGCGTAAGCGTACTATATTATTTTAACCATTCATATGTTTCTAATACTTTTACGATTTTTAATTCAATACAATGAATGGTATCTGGGGCGATTCTGTAAGGTGTTTCTTATTTTCAATCGACATTAGCACACTTACGAAGTCAGACATGATAAGTAGATGTTTAAGAGTTGCTTACCGTCTAGGCACTCAAGGCCAGTGGAATGGCAACAGCTTCTACAGTGGAAATACTACCTGATGAGTCTTATTAAAGTTTCCACGACGGTTATATATGGCACTGTCACAATCATAGATTTTAATTAATTAACATGTCTTCGAGTCAATTTGTCATGATTGGGTCTTGGTGGTTTACGCCTCGCTGTAACCCTTGAATCTATTTTAGAATCCATGACTATGCGGTAAAAATATTCTGCTGAGATACTGGTGAGATTTGCAAAGCCCTACCATTACGTGATATCTGCTTCACCGGGTCTGAATATTCTTGAAATAGATAGCAAAGTTGATCTTCAACCTAACGAATTGTATCCTCGTATGTCTTCTCAGTATGAGGTCTTTCCTTTCAACGGTTTCCATATCGTCGCCTAGTCTCGTTTTAAGTGTAATTGCATAAATTAAACAAGTGCTAATTATTTAAAAAATCATTTTTTTTAAGGCTATTAAAATATCGCAGATTCTAAGCTGCTAGCTTGCAATCCACATATAC
>LR737381.1:35689337-35788370 GCA_902655005.2 Marronus borbonicus | reverse complement strand
TATAACTATCTCCATCTAAAGATTATTTACCTAACTTTCTCGTATAGCGCCAGTTCTATTCACGGTTTGTGTTGTTTCGTAAAATAAGATAATAAACACTCGGGCGACGTCAGTACATCGAGTGGATGGGTGCATTGACAAACGCATGCTGGGAAGAAGCAAATAATCGTTGGCTAGCTGACTGCTCGAGCTGCGCTGTGCTAAATGAACTCTTAATGAGCTGCATAGCATTGGAGGTATGTATGCAGCTCTTTCTGTGAGTGATTATGAGTGGATGTCATTTAAAATGGGGAATTTTCTGTCTCAATTATTTCTTTCCTATAGTTTTTTCGCGGTTGTTGATTAAAATGAGAATCCGATAATATAATCTGTACTTTAGCTATTGATGAACGATGTGTAGGATTAGGCACTGTCGACCTTCTTGTACAGATCGCATTCGAATCGTTAGAGCTTTGGTTATAGCATCGGTGTCACATTATTTTGGGAGTAGTATGAAGAAAAAAACGTTTCCGTTGTCCAATTTTATACTGAGGTGCAAGAAACCCAACTTCCGCAAGTGTTTTTATAGCATCAATTTTATTAACAATTATTTTGGCGCTGGCTACCTTCCGACGAACATGTTCCAACAAGCTTATTATAATCTGCTCCGCGTAGTGGTGCCGGTGATTTTAAAAGTTAAAAATTTCTTATGGTTTTGGAACAATACTTTTCGTCCGTACTCCGAGATACTCATTCGCAGTAGGGATTAACATCTTTAACAATAAATCCTTATGACCGCTCGCATTCCAATTTTACATTTTCGAGTAACCACAAACACCATCGCAGATTAAAATTACTAAATCCAGGACGAAACAGGACGCATATTTGAGAACCTTTAAGCCCAGCAATCTCAATAAATGATACAATCAAATCCCAACATTGAGCGTACGCAAATTACACCAATAAACCCGTGAGTATAACAACAACATACAGAATCGAATTTAAGTTTCGAGCGTTTCGAAACCTAGTGATTAACATTTGATGGTTTCAGTGATTCGGCCGACAGACCAGATATTAACCTATGCCATCTCGATGCAATAACTCGCCTGATCGATATCATTAGCGCAGGAACGGAACCGTAACGTGCGTCGACTCGAAATAATAACAGTTTGCGTGTAGCTAGCGGATCTGGAGTGTTTTGTAGAACGCCCGGGCTCATTTAATACGCCTACGGTGAGCAGAAATCGCTCGTTTTTAATGCAACTTCTCGAACAACTCCGGGAAAACATATAATTATTATTAACCGTTCAATATTCTTATTTGATTGACCCCATTCACCTGCAGGGTTCACAAGTATTACCCGCTGCCTCTCCCAAATAACATTATTCATATGCAATTAGTTAATGCTAGGATTTTAATCTGATTCATAGATCCGTTTGCCCATGAACTATAAGGCCAATCTAATTAAATATATTAGCGTATATTACGCTTTAACATTTAAAGTCTAATCGTTGGGCAGTGAAGTGATTTTGTAATTTTATTATCGCTCGATGAAAAAAAGCAAACCATCATGACTAATATCGGGGAAAAAATCAAGAATCCATATACCATAAATAATTTATAAATTTACAATTTTATTAATGGCTTATCCACATCAAAATCTCCCTCGACACGGTGATTAGTACTGTATGATGTAAACTGTAAATTATTCGATATTCTGGCGCCATTGACATGGCGCACGTACGGGTCTTTGCGGCATTCATAATGTGGATTGACGCCAATGTTAGAATGGGAAAGCAATTATATTTAAAATATTGCCATCGTCCTCCATTAAAATCTATTAATATGCGATGGCAATTAGCGCGAAAAATATTTTGCTAAAAACTAATAATGTTAATTGGATGGAATGGAATTGATTGTGTAAAATATAGTCTTGCTAATAATAATAATTTTCTAACGAGATGTTTTTTATCATTTTGATTGTATAATTCGTTTTCTGTTGGTTTGATTTTAGAACGGATTTAACCGTTAAAAATTTCAAAACATTCTATTATTCGTGGCAATAAACATTCTCTGCATAATAAATACGCCACTTTGATGCAAAAACCTTTACGGAAAGATTAAATCCGGAACGCTTTTAGCCTTAGAGTTCTAGGTTTTTCCACAAGTGACAAAGGAAGCAAAAGGAAGATGATAAGCTAAGGTAACCAAAAAAAAAACAAAGAAAGTGTAAAGGATTAACCATTAACACCTTTGTGTAGCATGAAAACATTGCAATAAACTAAATATAAGAAAAAGAAAAAAAATTTTTTCTCTCTTCCTAACGAAGACCTAAAACCAAAAAAAGAAGCGCAGCATTCCAATTCAAAAGATATAATATTATAAACATTTGCAACAGACGTTACACATGAATATATGTATATGTAAATTTACAAGAAATCCTTAAAATTGCTACCACCAGCTTGTATGGATGAACACATTTTTCCGATCATTCACCTACAGCCTCTTTCTAAACATTAGAACTGTTGCTTATTGTATTATATCGAATATCCGGTTCCTTAAGTCATCTTCAATTTACGCTGCGGTGTTATGAAGCGATGCTGCATTTTAAAATGATTACGTAATAGATGTATCGTTCTATTAAATACAATAAAAATCATCTTTTCAGGAACCAAAAAGAAACATACTATACGTGATTATTTTGGCAATCATGTCGTTTCTTCGTGAAAATGAAGCAATTTTTAAATAAAGCTACCGACGATTTTTAAAATAATAACACGTACGTTTTTGAAAACTGTAATTAACCCACCCTCTAAGAAGCCTCCGCCATTACTCGAAGTAAGTTAATCTTGTCTACCATGAAATACGTCCACATAAAAGCAGATATTTATATCCAATTAATAACTGTTTTTATAGTTTCTCGAAAACAATACAATTTTTTATTACCTCACGGGATCGTGTTCAAACACTAGAAGCAATTATCTATTTTTAACGTCTCCTTTGTTCTTCTTTGTTCATATTTATTGGCAATTACGAAATTCTATAATTGTCCATTACCTCGTATCGTTATTATAGCCGTAAATTATAGGGTAAATTAAAAAAGCTTTATAACAACATACGATCGTGTCATCGATGTCATTATTCACTTCTTAACTTTCCCTATAATTTCGTTTCTTGCGTGGCGCATGCTTACAAACGAACGAATAAGTTTTTTACTACTTACTGCACGTATTATTTTTTTGTCCGTTCGCAACTGAATACATTAAAATATCCGCGCATGCATGTTGGTAAACCTAGAGGCGTTTTGAGCTGTACAGAGTTTCTCCTTGGGAAGAAAAACAAATGAACGTAAGCGGGTAAATGAAAAGTTTTGCGTGAGACACGCGTGTCACGCAAAAATCGTAGTCACGCTAGCGCGAAATGTGGGAGCAAATTGAGACGACGGAGGCCGTGGTGTTTAGTAATATGTTAAACGGTTGTAAAATTGAAAGGAGAACATGTTGGCGGTGCTTCTAACTAATTAGGATTTCCTTTTTTGTCGATGGAAAATGTGTCAGCAATTGCAAGGTTTGAGATCGTTAATTGTGTAAGGAATGGTACTTAAATATGTTGGTAATAATAAATAATACTTCCCGACAAAAGACGGCCACCTTTCCATCTTTCTAATTATCACAATTCAACAAAATTGGACGTTTTTGTTGCACCACACATGAAACGAGTTATTTTTGTTTTCAGTCATATTTGAGATTAATTTATAACAACAGGGATATTTTTGCCAATTTTTGCTTTTAATACTATTCTTCTCCTTCAAATTAAATTTAATCAACTTGATGCCTGATGTACAGGATGCTATAATTGGTGCCTTCCCTGGATATAAATTGATAAATTGAACCGTGTATCGAAAATATAAGCTAAAGAATCCTGTGAACAATTTCAAAATTAGAAACGCCAGAATTAAGCGACAGGAAATTTATTTTAAAAGCAAAAAAAAAATGCTACAATCCTAGCATGTTTTTTACGGTAAAACATGGAAAACTACGTACTCCAATATTATTATTTGTCGGAGGGCGCCGGATGGGCTTTGCCGATCAGCATAAATAAACAGGATGAGTAGATAGGAGGTGATTTAGTTTCGTAGCGCGGAATGAGTTACATCAAACCTGTCACATGAGGTATTTTTCAGCGCGCTATATTCTTAGACCCGCGGCTTTTATTTTTAACCGACCGCGCGCCGAACGCAACAGTTTTGGAACGCCCCAATTAATGGAGAAGGAAGGCACGTCCAGCGTTGGCGGCGGCTGTCCGCCATTCGTTTTCCTAGAAGGCGCAAATGTTTGCAAGGATGATAATAAGTTATCTTCCTCGACATTAATTTGAAGTGATCGTAAACATTGTTGAGCGGTAAATATCCTGATCCTGATATATGAACTTGGAGAACCCAAAAATAAATCCTGAACGTCTACGTATGATCGTTAGGGCAATAGGTTCTGTCAACTTCGATTAAGAGGACTGCTTTGGATATTTGGAACAAAATGTTTGTTTATGAAATTTGAGGTCGCTAATAGAAACGGGAAGAATCGAGTTGTTGGCTGTAGAATTAGGATTTCCGGAATGTACGCTTTTGTCGATTAAAAAAGGTGCCAGTGAGGTGGAAATACCATAGGTCAGAGCTTAACATCAATAAATAATAAAAAAAGTTGGTATCACCATTGTTGAAATAATACGAACACAAATATTCTTGTCAACAAGCCAATGGAAAAATTAGCAATCCATCAGGCTCCAACAGTGGCATATTTTTTACTCTCCTTTGCAGGTCGACTTTCTAGAGAATGCTTACCTTATCACCCGTGCATATTATATCCGTCGCCCTTTATCTACAATAGTAACGAATTTTTCCCCCCAAAGAGCGCAATTAAACTTGTTCCATTCGATACAGAAATAAAATAAGAATTCTGTACCATGAGCTGACGTACTCTAATTTATACATACGTATTTATTTATTCATTGGCAAATGCATAAGCTACCTGATAATCAGGCTCAGAGCTTTTGTAATGGCGTTACTAGAATATCCTGGCCACTTTCTTATGTTCATAAAACTCATTTTAAAGGTTAATATCATCGTTTTTCTTTGGGAAAATTACAAATTTATTTGCAAACAACTCTCAATCCTTCATATAACGATTACTTGCTTCTCCGCATTCCATTTCTTAATAAAGTTATTGAGCCAATTCAGAAATTCCATCATCTACACCGCTAGATCGAAAAGCAATACATTTTTTTTCTACAACTAATCTCACTGCGTTCCATATTGCATCGATACGCGTTCGAGTCAAACGAAATCAATGACCTTAACTCATTACCAGGATCAGACCGAGATTCGACCTTGAGCCATCAAGGTATATACCAATACAACACATACACGTACACATGGACGCGACGCATGCGATGATTACGGCGTGTGCGTGTGTCTCCACGCACACACACGGAAAGATCATCCGCTTATATGGCCACGGCTACAAGCTGTAACAAATTACTCGGCATTCTTGAGAAATGAACTCCTTCAAAAGCGGTCCGTGAGATCTCTTTATACAGAGAGGCGTGCGGCGTGTACCTGTGGAGAAATGAAATACATTCGTAACGTAAATAGTTCGGGTTGTAGCGCTTTATAATCTGGAGGTTAAATTTATTGGGTTCGCTCCCGAGAACCAACCGTTCAAGATATAATTTTTCATCTTTCATCAAAACATAGAAATCTTCTATGGTTTTATACTAATTGTCCTTGCTGTTATTTGTAGTAGTGAGATCGTATGATAGCTTGGTTGGTAATAGTTTCACTTAGATTAAATCTATTAATTAGATTATCGCTACTAAGGCGAACCATGCCATTACTAGTAATAATTAATACTATCTAAGATCTTTTTCCTTCACTACATACTATTAGGAATAGCCTAGTGAAATGTTTTCTCCAAATCTTCTTGACGTAGACGACGGGATTAAACCACAGCTCTTTCTACATAATATCTCAATAAATCTGTCAGTATTCCGAGATTCCATTTGCCTGCTATGAATGCTTTCGCCTGATGTTGTTGGTAATAATAAAGTTCTTTGAAATAAAACTAGTAGTAGAAGGCTGCAAGCAAGGAAACTTAAGCTTGCATTTGCCGTTTCTAGGCTTTAAGCAAGCCTATGATTCTATTGAGTGATATGAACTGTATTCCACATTAGAAGAGTTAGCAAAATAAAGTAACAAGGTTAAGAAGTATGGCATTGAAGAATATGGTTTTAGGCAGAAATATCTCAGAGAATTGTTGAGAAACGTGGTCGTTGACTCGATATTGACGGTTCTTGTTTTGAAAGAAGGCGAAATATCGACGGAAGGGTCACTTGTGAGATTTAAACTTTGAGCTATAGCATAGCGAGATCAAAAAGGGAAATAGGGCACATCTTCGGAAGACTAGAGAGAGCATCGAAGAAGTATGATCTGGAAGCAAAGGAAAAGAAAAGAAAATAGATGGAAACGCGCGAATAGGTCAACGCTCAAAAAGGAGGGAAATTCATGTGCAAGCGGAAAGTAGAAGCTATTGTTTTGAAAAAGTGCAAGTTTTTAAACATTTAGCAGTGTTAACAACAATCAAAGCAGAAGAACGACCGGAAATAGAACGCAGATTAATGAAACAAAGCAGAGCTATTGGTGCTTTATGAGGTATTTTGTAACCGGAAGACGAAAGTGATGGTCTATAAGACGGCTGGAAGAAGTTGAGAAAATCTGGGAATACGCAGATGTCTGGAGGTTGTTGTAGATGGAGCTGCGTATAGATAAAGATGTGTTATAGAGTGTTGCCATTTTTTTAAATAATATTTCACAACATGATATTGTTGACAATTGAGAAGATGTAGAGTTGTTATATGATAGTCTTGAGCAGGATTGCAATACTGACAAAAAAACCAAACTGGGACGAAGCTGACTACTAATTGAGTGTAGGCTTTCACGACCGTAATCCATAGTAGAAATGTCTTTCGGGTGATGTCGTGTAGTTAATATCTTACTTGACGTTTCGCTGACCATGCTGTCAGCTTCTTCAGAAGATTTCTAAAGACAGTCTTTAGAAATCTTCTGAAGAAGCTGACAGGATGGTCAGCGAAACGTCAAGTAAGATATTAACTACACGACATCACCCGAAAGACATTTCTACTATCTGACTACTAATTCTTAGCTGTGCTAAAATATGCACAAAATAGAAACTTGAAAAAAAAAACAGATATAGCCGCAAAATAAAGGTCTCTCTGCCCAAATTTGAAAATTGGCGAAACCAATCCAAACATCAATTCTAAATGCTTCATTCCCGTTGAGGTCTGGACAAGGAGCAAAATCACGAGAGATACAAGCTGTTAATTCACTCAACTAATCCAGCAGATAATTTCAATTTTTAAGATAGTCGAGGTTGATTTTGACAGAAACTGTTAGCGGTGCTTTCACAAGTCTTTTGCGATCTCCACAAACTAACATAATACGAAAATACACATTGTTGCATAAGTTATGCTGCTGGTCAATTATTGAAGTCAGCATGGTCAAATATAAATGAGATCACCACTCCAGATACAACACGCATGAATAGGCTAGGAGTAGACACAACTGACTTTTTTGAAATAATAGTTATCAAGGCATAAATTTAAAGATCTTAGAAGGTACGGAATATACTTGCTATTATGGATATTTAATTAGACCGTCTGACGACGAAACGATTACAACTTTTAGACCTGTTTAGACTTTGCTGTGGCTCTGGCGTTTGCTTAATTTGGTCCGCAATTAATTCTAACGCACATAGATGTGTAATTATGAACATTCTTTAATAACATATACGTGGTTCCAAATTATATACCAATTAATCTGTTTATCTTATTTCTACGAATATGTTACTAATGGAACCACATTTATCATGCAGATTTTTAAACGTCTACCAGTTAGAAGTCGACCATGGTCAATAATTAAGGTAAATTACTGCTTTTTAATAAACTCTATGGAATCGTTTTTCGACGTTTTTTTTTTCTCGTGAGAATGTTTTTAATTTATGAGTCGTCCGGAAAAGAACAACATCGTTGCTGCATGACTCATATGGTTTCGTTGCCGTTTTTTTTTCGCCGCGAATAAATTAGCCATTTGCAAATTAAGATCTGCATTAAATTTACATTTACATATATGTTGAACTAGTAAAGAGAAACAAACATGTGAGAACATTACTCTACTACTATTGCTAACAGGTAAATCATAAACAATGTAAAATACACAGGTGCATTAATTATGATTTATTTGTTTTTTAAACCGTTGCTCTTTGATGGAAATTATTGCAAATTTATACCATAAGCATCACATAACATCCACATTGCCATTTTATAAGCTATTTCTGTCCAGTATTAAAAGGACTTGCTCCTGGAGTTAATTTGAAAATCATGATGAATCCTCTCTTTAAGATATAAAGGTATCTCTCCTATATAAATGTAATTAGAAGCAAAATTAATTAGCGATAATGATTAATATCAATTGATTCTCCGCTTTGCAAGCCTTTCAAAGGTAAAAATGCTAACGTATTTGATTGGATTGGATTACTGCTTAATAGCTTAATCTTAGGTTGTAGCAGACCCATTTATTGAAAAACTAACAATTTCTTTACGCTTAATGAAGGCTGAAAGGAGTATGCTTAATGCTTGTCCTATCCTCAGGAGCCTTTTACTGTGTTGTGTGAGTAATGTATTTCATGGCTTTGCGACTAATACCTCCTCTACGTGTGACCTGGTGGTTTGGCGGTGAGGTCGAACCATGGCTGCTGGCTTGATTGGCTCGTCCTGAGTGAGCAATTGAGTGTCTTAAGCAGTTGAGACGTAGTATTTCGGGTTTAGCTGCTTGGATTCCTTAATTTCCTATTAATGAACGAAATTTCTCGTACTTGTGTATTGGATGATTATTCTTGGAGAGCATGCACGTTATGGTGGTTGCTTTGTTTGTCATATCTGCGGTTTTTTCATTGAGACATTTATACTGCCGTCATGAATGAAGATCGATTGTTCTAAAAACATCGATGCATCGACATCGACCATTCGTGTCCTCGAAACGGCCGTCCCGGATTAACTATTATATTATTATATAATAAATTAAACTTGTGTGGTGTGGAGGGTGCCGATACTTATGTGTTGTTTAACATGTGACTTAGTGTGAGATAGAGGCTGCAGTATATTCGATTTTGCATGCAAAGTGTACAAATGATAGTGGCGATTGTTTTCTTTCATTGTTTTTATAAAAACTTAAAACGTACCCCTCGTATAAATAACTGCATTAAACTACTTCGCCTTCCATTAAGAACCAATTAGTTTTGGAGTTCTGGAGAAGGAAGGTTACTTCCTACCCACCGCATATTTACTCTGGGATTAAGTCAAGAGTGGCTACTCTTCAAAATAAACCTGTACAATTTTAAAGTGGAGCGCGATGGCTTTCATTACTTCACTGTCAGATTCTATTTTATTAGCCCAGTAGAACAAGCCTGGTTGATGTTGCAAGTACATTAATTATTAGTTGCCGTGCTAAAATTAGATCAAAAGAACTGCAACCTGTCCGGTACTTACACTGAATGCATTTTACGCCTTGGGGTTTATTTTTAGCCGACGCTAAATGCGCTCGAAGTATCTGGGTTAGCGTTCAATGAGCACCTCCGTCTAATTCTTGCTCGCCGATTTGTAGTTTTCCGATTAACTTCACATTCGACGACATTACATTAAGCACATTCCATCTATAAATCGGGACTGCTAGGAATCCTCATTAACGGTATATCATCTCGTTAAGCGACTCGTTTGTATCATTACGGTTGTCATATCGTTTTTATTCAGAATTTCCGGAAAAAAATGGAGGTATAAATCAAAGAGTTAATTTTCTCGCATGGTTAGAAACGATTACCGTCAATTAAATTTATACCTTGGGCGAGATTACAGTTACGAACTACAGGTGTCCCATTAGTGACTGGAAAAGCAATTACGTAAATGAAAAGAGTCATTTTTTAAATTTTTTTCCTACAAGTTTGTTGACCTGAATTTGTGGGTTGACGCTTAGGAATTTATTTATGGGGTAATGTCCAACAGGTGCCCCTATGCAGGATGTACAACTATTTAATTTCTTCATATAGAAATAAGTCAATGGATTATGGGTTTTATATATTTATTTGTAATATTTATAATTTTGTCTAAACGAAGAGGCACATATTAAAAAAAAAGATCGAAATAGAAAGACATTTTAGTGTAAATTCATGCCAGGTTAAATCGCATACTTAGGCAACTTCTCTCTCTATCTTCTCTTTATATCTTTGTTATATCTCTCAGTCGGTGTGAGTTGATGTCCGTCAATAAGGCATCGACATCAAAAAGGAAAGTGTTATTAGAACTTCTTCTTTTATTGCCAAACATGGATTATGTTTCAATGATTTTACACAAAAAAGAACTGGCTCACTCTACATGAATGCAGGAGTTAGCAAACAAATTTAATAAAGAGCCAAAATAGTAGCTTCATAACTCGATTAAACACCTCATTTAATACCAAGTTGCTGACGTTCAAGACGATAAGAAATATATTGAAGTTCTTACAAGCCCTTCTTCAATTACTAAAAAGATCACCTCAATATTATACTTAGCTATCTCCTCCACAATTCCCCGCTCGTCCAAAACAGAACATCTCTATATTCTTTCCTCCGGTTTACCTTAAATTAATTAGTACGAAATTACTTATGGATTGCGTCAACATTTGATAATGACGCCGTCGAGTAGACGTCTATTTTCATCGCTAACGTCGGCAAACACACGTCGCAGCTACTGCGCCAGGTATGTCCCTTCATCTCTCGAAGATCGCAGCTTCTCCCTTCATTTGGTCCTCTATTATAAAGCGTCCAATTGCTTCCAATACCGAACCGGGTGGAAAAAAATGTTAATTACCTGCTAACAAATTATCGCCCCGGTGTAAATTTTTCCCATTTTAAGAGCAGGTAAAAATCCACCGGATCGTAATAGTAATAAAGAGAAATGGGTGCTCTCGAAGCCGAGAGGCGATTGTTGGAATCTCACGCCGCTGAGGTTTCTCTTTGCGAGCCTATCTTTTATGTGTTTCTATGGTATTAACGAGATAAAAAGTAGAGTCCAATAGAAAGTATTGAAGTTGGACGTGTATGTGTATATTCGAAGGATATTCTACTACAAAAGGGATGAAGACGGTTAAGAGAGTAACGCCATGAAATCTTTGTTGGAAGTTTCTATTTAAAATATTAATGTGTAAATGAATTTTCAAATATATCTTCGGAAAACAGTGACAGTATGTGGTTGATATCTTTACCATGCTGACTCTAAGTGGACAGTTTTGGATGGTGAGAAACGCCATTCAAATTTGCAATTTGGTTTCATGGCAATACATATAATGCAAGTTTTCGTGCAACGAAAATCGACGAAAAGATGAGACCAAAAATCGACACCGCCTTCGTTTTTTTTGTGTCTCTCACTAACTAAGGCCTCTTGGCTGATGAACTATACAATTGTAGATAGAAAATTGTCCACATCCTTCTAGTTCTTTTAGTTTGGGAGCTGGGGTGTTTTCAAAATTAAAAAAATTGAACATCTCAACTTTGGACGTTTTAGCGTCCGAGCGATTAGATCTACAGAGTTGTGGGGCTTTGGGGGTAAATCGCTCGTCGACATTTTTTCCACGTGCCCAAACATCTCCCTGAAGCTCTTCTTTCCAAGTTGAGAAAAGTCAAAAAATCAATCAATTTCCTCTTCTCTAGATGGACTATTGGTTGTCTACTTATACATTCGCCGATACAAAATGGTCCATTGCATCTAGAACCAATCTCTTTTCTCAACTTTATGTTCACTATGCGAATAGTCCAAAAAGAGAACTACTGAGACAAAATTAAACACAGAATTGAAGCTCACGCTTGACCATTATGAAACAATCACAGTAGAGCTCCAAATTTCAATTCTTCGAAATAACTTTAATAGAAATTGTGGCTTTAAAAGATACATAGGTGGTATCTCGTTCAGTTCGAACATGTTCGAGGAAGAAATGGAAAAATCTTGTTAGAAGCTGAACCATTTCGATGTAAGATATAATTACGGAGACCGAAAGAAACACAAGCAATAGGCACGTAGCAGCCAGCTTATTTTTACTTGTCAACCGTCGCCTGCTTTAACGAGCAGGTATATTCTTATCATATTTTCTTTCTGATGGCATATCTAACATATCCTACCGTCGATCATTCTATATTTAAAACGGGCAGGTACAAAATAGTAAATAAAAGCGATTAGTTAATCTAATTAGAATTTAAAAAGGTGGAGCCTTTTCGGGACGAAGACCCACCTTGTCTCCGAGAGCGACATAGCATAGATAACGATATAGAATTGGACAGAAATTATCGCCCGCTATTGTTTTTACCTTTCAAAAAAGGAGGACGAAGATAGTTTTTTCGTAAAACCTCTTCTGATATTTAATAAAATGGCTACGTGGCTACACAATACAGCAAGCAAAATAAGACTAAAATCTTTGAGAACTTTATTGTTTATTATCTAAAGAGAATTAAAGGCGGTTCATGTATGTAACAGCCAGGCTATCGAGATGATAGCAGCAATGAAACTAAACTGGAAGATGGTAGCTCTGAACAAGACAAAGATGATTTTTAGTGTAAACGCTCGAATTTACAAATGTCGTACGAATAAAGTGGAGGAAGATCATTTATGTATATATATATGTGGACTCAAATTGCTACCTTGAGGTACTCCAGACCTGGGCGAGAAATAACTTGAACCATGGCCTTTTTAGCCAACTTATAATTTCTATTGAAGAGGAAGTGATTGCAGTAACGGTGAGAATAGGATCAAGTTTCATCAAAGGTCAAAGAAAAAGATTTAAGCGGTCAAACGCCTTCGAAAAGATTGCCCGCCACTATCCACTCTGATAAGAACTCCTTCTGAACAGCAAAGTTGAATACTGTAGAACGTTTGCTCACAAATCCATGTTGATTTTCGGACCAGAGAGGTCGGAATAAACAGATTCCGAAGACTTTTGGAAAGTTGTTAATAGATCGGTAGTGTTCAACAGGAGTAACTCGCACAATGTTCCATGACTTACTATTAAGCGGAAAACAAATGGTCGAAAATATATGCACAACGCTGTACACGCATACTTCATTCGATACAGTTACATGTGGACATTCTCTTACGATCGCCCGCGGTCGATATTTTCAATCCCGTCGAGAAATTATTTCCGTGCTTATCGGTATGGTGCATCGGTTAGAGAAGGCGATCTTATCACCTGTGGCCGACACGAAACGCCGCGTTCGTAAGAGGATTTCGTACCATTTAGACCCGGTGTCGGAATGCCATTCGGTAATGCCACTAGTCGAGATAGACTTCTATGTTCTCTTCTCTGTACGCCACGATATGGATGCCGTACGTTGTCGAGATTATGCTCGGCGCTCGGAGACGTTGTTGGTCTGGAAGCGTTCAGTCTAATAGATGTTAAAGATTATCAGGTTCTTTTCGATAAAAAAAGGAAACGTATTGAAGACCAGCACTAAAAATACCTATGATACTTTTAGTAATGGAATTGATGAAGGCCGGATCAAGATATACTGGACATACGTTTTATTTTAAAGGTCGGATCCAGAAGTGCTTTGGTACACCAGTTTTTGTATTCTAAGTATACGTGGATGTAGACTCTAGATGAACCAAACTTACACCGTTCTGCAACTATGATTACATATATTGTATTAGGATTAAGGAAACTTAATGCGGTTAAGTAGAATTTACGAAGAATGGGAAAAGTCTTGTGAGGAGATTGGGAGTAAAAAGCTAAAAGTGACGCAGAGGTTTTCCCAAAAGCGCTACCAATGGGGGATGGGAATTTTTGAAATTTGTAAATAGTTTCAAATTTTTACTCGATTTACTTCATTTCCTTCTGCTAGTTCATTCTACACTCTTAATTCTAATATTCCATGCATAACACTTAGTTTCGTAATACAATAATACTATATGACGCCGTACTTCTTTCTAAACACCGCGCTTACCGCATAAATTCCGATGGAATTCTTATTTCCTTTTATTTAAAGCAGTTGCGTAGAAAAGCGCCGTATAATACGCATATTTAGGACGATGGCTGGTGGCTTTAAGGCAATCCTTGGGCAAGGAATTCCGTAAAATTCCCACGAGATTCGATGAATGAAATCGTTAAATACCTCGCGCTTAATCGATTTGATCCCATTGAGGTTTCCGTAAAAGGCGTGAAAACGAAATAGTTATTCATTGCGCCCCGATTATTGTAATGGGAAAGCTAACAATGTGAATGTACCGTAGGTATTTACTTATGGCTGTTATATGTAAAGTTCGATTAGAAATGCCGCCAGTAATAACGTACCTACGTTATTCCAAATTGATTTTTCATGAGAAATCGTTATTACATAGATCGAATAAACAGCAAATAGAAAAACGCCGTGAAATTCAAGCACGTTGCCTCGCTCCACCAAGAAAGGCAGGGTGAATTTCGAATTCGTAAATAAAGTAACAATTACCCGGTGGTATAATGAATAATGAAAACAGCAAATTCCTCAGTCAGTGCTGGTTAAAATCTTCACCATTACACTTTCAACATGCTTCTTAGTCTAAAGTGTGCGATGCGTATGTGTTAATAAAGAAAAAATTTCTTAGCACACACTTTACACGTAAAACCCATTATCGATCTTGCATGCATATTATGCTAATTCGTACAAAACGCGAGTAAATCTTTCAAGGTTAGAGGTATCAATGAGCGTATGCGCAAATACGCCATGTACGCTTCTTGGCGCTGTTTGAGAAGTTCTGCTAAGGGTCTTTTACTGTTTTCTTTTGATTGCAAACACACCTTCGAATCGCCGCGATACGATGTGGCGAATGACTAATAAGGATTCAGATATGCGACTTATTATAACCATCCTTACCATCTGCGTGTACTTACATACATCTCTACAAAGATTGAATTGAACGAGTTAATGTACAAGTACATGCTTAAAGAATGCAATAAAAAGAAAGCCGTGTATGTATGGTAGGAATTTATGAATTTATATCGACGATAAAGATGACTTGCTTGATTTTATGGTGTATTACATTTAACGTATGGGATGTTTCAGTATATTTCGTTGCTAGAGGTTATCCAATAAGGTTTGCTGTTTTTTCAAATTTTATAATCAGGAAGTTTCTGCATAGTTACAGTCGCTCGGTACGTTGAACTTAATCTTCTCATTTGCCCAATTTAGGAATAAATATAAAATCTACACGGGTCATCATTCGCGAAAGCTTAGCAGACAAGCGGCAGCGTAGGGAATATTGCGGCAATTGAGGGCTTTATATCGTCGAAACAAACAACAATTGTTTCTAATTCTGAGAAAAAATGATGTGTATAGAAATTAAATAGAGAAGCCCACTAACAAACGATTTTATTGAGGAGCGCCACATTTATGTATATAACAGTGAAAATTCCTTCGGCGCCAGAGTATCAGGATAGCCAGTCAGCGCTTATTTTATGGTGGCGGGCAATCGGTCGCGAAGAATGCAGAATACACTCGGATAACTCGGCTGTACTACGTTTGGCCCTTCTCGACCAACGCCAACGTATCGTTCCGTCCAGTTATACCAGCGCGGACTGTACTTTTATAGTTCAATTGCACAAAAACACTCAATTATCGGACTTGATCCGATGCCCTTGGTTTTTTCTTCATCTTCGGTTTCTTTGCTCTTTTCGATTTCATTGTCGCGAGATGCATTTTACAAAATTACCGTTATTTAGGGACGTTTGCGGTTCTGCCGCGATATGAGGAGTAGTAAAGCTTTACGGCAATACTCAGTATTATAAACTTGCCATATAACGCCGTAGAAGCTGCAATACGTTTCCATTAGCGGGCCGAGTAAATGTTGGTAATAAAAGGCGTAATTTCAAAAGTATACGTGCAATTAAATTTGTGAATTTTGACACGTTTTATTTGAGATTGTTTCCATTCAGAAAGGGTTTTATATTTGTTTTAGGAATATCGTACGTCTAGGATTTTGATCGTACAAACCAAAGCGTGTCTAAAGTTAAAGTAGGCACCTAACGCTTTTCTAAAACCAGCAATTACAGAATCATTACGGTCGAAACTATCGAGCAAAAAAAAAAATAAGACAGGAAGCGGACGATTTTGCTGTGCGTGTGTCATTATCTTCAAAGCTTTGTTCCTTGTGCCGTCTTTTGTGATTGTAAACGATCGCATGTTACTGATTCCTTGGTGTGATTTTGATACTGGATATTTTGTACGACTTGCAGAGTTGCAAATGTAAAAGAATGATGGGGAATCGGACCATGTCGAATGCCAAATCGTTTGACTGGCAAAGTCTACAGGCATTTCATTATTTCTAGTTTTTGTACGCTGCCGTTCAGTGAAGTTCGGTCATACAATAAAAATCTATTATATCACACTGTATACAATTATTAATACATAAAATTAGAAAAATATTAAGCATACACTCTTTTCTAAGGGGTTAAAGCTATAAATTATTATGTAAAGTAGAAATATTGCGACAGCCACAATAAAGTCCCTTTTATTATCATTCCAAGAATTTCTCGGAGAAGTACCGATCTTTTGAAACGGGTCGTTTGGGGATCATTAACGAACAATACATTTAGGAAATATACCGCAGTATCATTCTTGTTTATTTATCACAGGCGTAAAGATATAAATTTGCTTCATTTTACTGTTAAACGTGTGTTGGTGTGCATCTGTCGTTTTTGAGCGAAAGTTTTAAGAAAATTTACTTCAAAATGGCACGTGGCAAGCCTACCAGTGTAGAAAAACGTTCACGCATTATTACGCTGTTTGAAGAAGGATATCCGGGGCGACAAATTGCTGAAAAAATAAATATGAGAAGTTCAACAGTAAATGACATCGTAAAGCGATATCGGACACGGCTACAGTGGGCCCGTTCTCATCTAGATTGGTCGTTAGATGATTGAAAACACGTGCTTTGGAGTGACGAGTCAAAGTTTGAGGTTTTTGGGCAAAATCGACGAGTTTATGTCCGAAGATCTAAAACCGAAAAGTGATTCCGGACTGCATTGTGCCTACAGTGAAGCAAGGGCGTAGTTCTGTGTTAGTGTGGGGATGTTTCTCCTTTGCCGGGACGGGAGATTTATGCAGAGTGTAGGATGTAATGAGGAAGGAAAATTATTTTGCGATACTCCAGAATCATGCAGTGCCATCAGGATTACGTATAATAGGCCGTAACTTTACATTCGTGCATGACAACGACCCAAAACACACTGCGTTAGTGTGTAAGAACTATCTAAAGGAGCAAGAAGAACAGCACGCCTTGAAAGTAATGACATGGCCCCCACAAAGCCCAGATTGGAACCCTATAGAGTTGTTGCGGGATGAACTGGACAGGAGGATCCGAAAAATATGCCCAACGTCACAAGAACATTTACGGAATATTCTGCAACATGAATGGATTAATATTCCACAATCCGTCTTAACAAAACTTATCGAAAGAATGCCTAGAATAGTTCGAGCGGTGATTAACAGCAAAGGAGGTTTTTTCGATGGAAAAAAAATATAATGTTCAGTATGTTATATTAGGCCAGAATAACTTTTTATTTATTTATTTTTGTCTTTTTTACCTGTACATACAATAAAATTGCATTTTGTTTTTAGTTTCGTTTGTGTCTGTAACCTTTTCATGTTTTTTACCAACCGACCGAACTTCTCTGAACGGCAGTGTACATGTCCAACCATGCTTAACAACTATTGTATTATTATAATCTGAATAATCGGCATCTCAGGACACCAAATCTAAGCAAGTAAAATTAGACAGTTACAATGATCAACCAAAGTCAAACATTTATGCTCCTTCGTTCAATATGATGTTTTCAATAATCTCTTAAATACCAACACATGTTGCCTGGTTAAATTATGAGCTGTTCGAGCTAGAACGACGTCATATACACTTCTCACATTCACGGTCCGATAGATATACACATAATTCATTTCGAAATAAGACGTGTTTAAAAATTACGACCTAATATTTTGACAAGTACTAAAGAACATCTCGGGAACGTCCAGCCATTAGGCGCGTCGTATGATGGAATCCTGTTTCTTACGATGGTCTTACCGGGTCCTCTACGACTCTAATAAAAACATCTTATTTTTTCATTGCAGATACCGGGGCGAACGTCAAGGAAAATAAACGATGTCGTAAGATACCTCTGCTCGAAGAAAGGAAGAAAGAAAGAAGGAGTATTGATGTTACCGACCGCGGACCGAACGTAAAAGGTGAGCTATTTTACAATAATTTATTATTTCGTTCTCGTTTTTTTTTCTTCGGCGATCCTTTTCCCTCTCGCCGGGTCGAACGATCGGTTCCAATATCCGCTAATAATACCCCTTGCGTGCCCATAAAATAATTTGCTTTGAGCATTTTATTCATGATTTATGGAACCCGCCTTACGAATTGCTCCGTACATCGTTTTAATAGCGAGAGAATAAGCCGAACCAGGATGAATGCTTTGCGCGAGCACGGGCAGAGCAGAATGAAGAATTACCTTGCCGTGGTGATTTTGCGAAAGCCGATATGAGAAGGCTTAAATTTGATTAAAATATGATGCATATGCAATGAACTTGTTAATATATTTGACAATATGGGGAGGAATATGCAATGGCTATTTTGTATGAAATGCATGCATGACATTTACGTCCTGTGAGTATGAAATAGATTATAACAAAGACCGGAGTATTTCTTGAGGAGGACATTGTTAATTTCGTATTGGGAACACCTTTTTTGGTTGACACTTGAGAAATATAAGGGAATGTCTTCAGTAAGATGTCTTGCGTGGTAAGCAGACACCATTCCCGTTATCGTCACGCGCCAGAAATTCGTCAAATGTCATCAGCCTCTCCATGCGTTTCAATGCACATCCAATCTTCAAGCAGCAAAGTATATTCCTCTATTCGCGAGGATTAACACCACGCGACGAGTTTCGACTCCATAGCTTGTTCAATAGCTACCACCGGAATCATATACTAAATTCGTATTAGTTCTTCTATTTTCAACATTTCCATCGTTGGGAATTTAACCGAACATCATTAATAACAACGACAAAATTGGCAATAATGAACATCCTGTATATTGAATCCATTTTGCGATTAAGTGATTACCACAATTTTGTTTCTTGAAAGCCCATTGCAGATTATCCGTTGCCTTTATAAAGATACTGGCTAATACGTTTTATCCATGTTTAATGTGCACGTGTTGTATCTGACGCTTATCATTCAAACTCTGCCATTATAAATCCATTCGGATCGTCAATTAATTGCAATTGCCGCAGACGCGGACTGCCTTCTAGTGTGGTAATTATACCGCGGATCTACCTAATATGGTTCGAGCCCCATTTACATAGATTATCATATTCCTTTAATACACGTTGAGAAATGGTTTATTTACGAGAGATAAGCGGCGGTGTCCGATCGCTTAAAATAGTCCTATCTGAATCGATTAGAACGGGAGAGGCGATTTTTTTTTTAAAGAGAATCGGTATGTGGCTTTACGGTTATGCACGAGCGACTTGAAAGGATACTTTAATGACTTGGCGTGCGCTGCGGATTGAAAAAAAGCTATGAATTTATTTTATACGAATTATTTTTAGTTACGGTTAATTAAGCGACAAGATAAAGAAAGGAAAATGCGTGAAATTAAAATTTTAATCGCCTTAGAAGGCGGTAAACGGTTTGCGGAGTATTGCCCCTTCTTCAGTTAATGCAGTGATATGTCTCCCGTTATCATGTACAAAGATTTTTGCGCGTAGTAATTTTTACTTATCATCAATGACGAATCAATTGTCGATTTGAAGATAAAAATGTTATAATTGGGCGAAGGGTCAGGTTGTCAATTACTGTGATCCTTCTAGAATTTATGCCGAATCTAGAGATGCTCCAGCTTCCGGTAGGGATTATTAACGTACCAACATTGTATTGACACGGGACCTCCGATCTTTTTCCGTAATCAAAAACCAATAAAAATAACTCGTAATTGTTCGGTTTTAATGTAACACTAACGCCTAGTTAAACGTCGGCAGATCGCGGACTCGCACGGCAACATTTACGAAAACATTTTAACTTGTTTTACGCGGCAACGTCTTGGCGACCATCTTCTGCTACGCTACTGAGGTAGAGGGAGTTGCCAGCGTACGATAGACGGTAAGGAGTCGACCGCGTTGTTCCCATGACCTCTCAGAGGTACCACAAGAACATTTACAGGTTATCACCTACAAGGTTTCCTCCGTGTAACAGGTGAAGAGATTCAAACGACTGTTTGTTAACCGCCCAATGGTCGTTACTTCTTCTTATTATGTACTACTCCCATTTTAACGTTAGTAATCTTGTACATGTGTAAACAAAAGTGATGATAGATGTACTTGTTAGAAGCTAGGTACAAACTAGATTAACTGCACTCGGTTAATTTTGAAACGTAGAGTTGGCTGTAGCATCTACGAAAAGGATGAACTGGTAGTTGTGAAAGGTTTATTTGTAACTCTCACGTATTACGAAAATAATTAAAAGCTTCGTTGGGTAAACATGCTGGATTTGGTTCGTTTAGAATGTTGCTTCACAAAATGATTACTATCTCGGGTATGTTCCATATAGTTCTAGTTCCGGCTGGTGTTATTCAAAGTTTTGATGGCTCTAAGGAATGGGTCAGAAGAAACCCAAAGTATTGTCGTTTCAAGTGTTCAGAAAGCATAAGCAAGCAAAAAATTTGTTCTTTAATAATAAGACCATTTTTTAAATCTAATTGAATTAAACATTTGGTATTCATGAATTTTAATTAACGCTACATTTGGCGTGTAGTTTAATACTGTAGTACTGTAGTTTCGAAAATAATTTAATAAGTAAAATTTATTACATTTTGGAACAACTTTTGACAATGAATATGAAAAAAACTTTGCAACGCTAAGATTCTAAGTTCTCGTTCGAGTATATATTGAAATTAACTACGTGCCAATCGCTGTTGACTATTTCAGACCAATTTCATTGTTTTCCTAATTAAATCGGTCTTTACGATAATAATTTAATACCAATAGAGGTTTGATCGGCTTAGAAATAGTACGTGGACTTGTACTTAAACAGTTCATACGCATATGACTGCAAGACCATTCCACGTCGTACTTATTTCGGCGATCAAGTAGCCATAGCGACAATTGTTTCTTATTTTGGTCGAAATCAGTTGTTTTTCTTGCGGATTATAAGGTATCTTTTAATATTACAATACATTTTTTTTAACACATGAAATTTTATTCTGCCTTTTTGCAGAACACCATGATCTGCCGTTGTATTTTATTACTGTTAACAGCTTTAACCGTTATCTTTCTTCCGTACATCAACAGCACGTCTCCATCATCCCTTTCGATCAGTTGCTCAAGTCATGCGGAATGTAAAAATGCTAGTAGACGTCCTCATGGAACGCTGACGATATCACCGAAGTGCGTAAATGGGGAATGCGTGTCTGATCCTTTTATCTTGTGGCAATTGGGGTTCGGCCCCGAATGAAACTTAATTTGTTTTTTTTTTTTAATTTGTAGCCTTCAATACGAATCGCAGTGGCAACTGTGGAAATATATGTTCATATTTTAATGTGTTGAATCTCTATCAATTTTTCGTTTCTGAGAGACAGGCCCATATTGCTTGAAATTTATAAATGATGCGAATGAGAGACGCGTTTGTCTCTCATTTGCATCATCAGTAGTTAAAGACGTTGGCGTTAAATAATTGTCGTGTAAAGCCCATTTGACATTAGGCATGTTCTTTGTATATATTGTAAATTTAATTGATCTCGCATGATTTTTAAATTAATTACAAGCGTAATCAATTTTGCCATAAATTTGGTTGCAATGCTAGCCATTGTTGATCGACCAAATCATTTCATGGCAATTCCATTGTTTCCTTAATTAAATTGGTGTTGCTATTACAATACAATTTAATGGACGGATGATGCAATACATATTGCATATAACTGCAAAAACATTCTGCGTTGTATTTATTTCTGCGTCAGACAGCCGTAGTACACATTTTTTTTTTATTTTGGTTGAAATCGTTGATCTTCTTGTGCATTAATCGGTAAGTCTTTAATATTATTACGCATCTTTTAATATATTACATATAAGATTCTATTCAAACTAACTTCTAGGGCATCATGATCTGCCGTCGTAATTTATTGCTGTTAACAGTTTTAACTGTTGCGTTTCTTCCGTATATCATGGGCGCGCCTCAATGGATTGAGCGTTGCACAGAGGATGAAGATTGTCGTCCTAAGGGTTATCCCTGGGATCTCCCTCATATCCTATGCCCAAAGAATCCACAATGTGATCTAGTTAATGATGTAATTTTCCGTTGCACACATGGGCACTGCTCAATGATTGATCCCTTGAGACGTATAAACGGTTCCGGATGAGACTCAATATTTTTTTAATTTGTAGTCTTCATTGTGAATTATACTGGCAAGTGTAGAACAGGGTTATGTTCATAATAAAAAGATATTTGTCTATATACTATACTGTAAAGACTTGTCGGATATGCAGGACTGTTTAACAGTTACGATCTCGTCCTCGTTCTCCCATAACGCCTGCAGAAGCGGCGCGACAAGAATGGGGAAGGATTTATCAGTACTCTAAAGGAAGCATGTTCAGTCAACGTGCCCTAAAACTAGAAGTTGCAAAATATTCAGAACTAAGGAAAAGAACTGACATATCGCAACCTTTCATTGTACATCGCCCATGTGTCTTTGTTCCTAACTTATAGCGTTAGGTCCACGTTACATCTGACTTTACATAAAATAACGCGAAATAATTTGTTCCAATATTAGCAATATGGAATTGTTTTAGTGTTGAGCAAAGTGAAGTAAAGAAAATCGATATTCGCGTATCAAAAAAAGAATGTCGCAGCGTTTCTCTTAATAAATTAAAAAAAAAAAAAATACGAAAGCATATCCACCTATCGGTTGCGAGATATCGGTAGCCTTTATAGCGACAACCGAGTACGACTTCTTTTAACAATATTTCAATGGCGAACGTCCGCCGCACTGGCGATAAATCTTACAAACAAAAACCGAACCTGCACTAGCGTAATTCACCTCACCCTTCAACGGCCGGTATCCCTTTCCGTCCGCGAGAGATGACGTTTTCTTTTCCTTGTTTCGTTTGCTCTTGCTGTTTTTTCGTTTTTATTCTCCGTTCTCCCGCTATATTCCGAACGGTTTTGTTGGTAATGCAGCGGAGTCGTTTGATCAGCTCTCGCTCCTGGAAAGCCGGCTTCGCATATTTGCGTATGGACCAACTTGCATTCTCAGACAATATAATTGCGACAACAACAGCATTGCGAAGACCTTTGTAGGGTATTCGAATTTGCGGCGCGACATCGCGAATAATGCGTTCTACTCTTTTGTTTTTATTTTGCGGTCTTTGTGTCCTTCTTTTCATCTTATTGCTTACACGCAGGATATTTCACGTTAATACTGTTTCTATTCAGTGCTGTTTCTTGCGAGTTTTGAGGGTATGAAATCGATTTTATGTTGGGTGTATGATTTCGCGACTGCTTTCAGCTTATTGCGTTGTTGTACTTAAATCTTCGCTGAACATTTTGTCAGTTCCTTTAGATATTTGGTAAAGCTACTCTTTTCGTAATGTACCCTGGTGCTTCGTTGTCACCCTCCTTTAGACCGATATATCGACCAATGCAATTCCTTGTAAGACACGTCTAGAGCATAATCACAGTGTTTTCGCAAAATTATATAGCTTTGCTATTTTATGCTTCGTTTTTTGCAAGATTTAAAAATTGAGGTTATCTTGGACCGTTTCCAGCAATTAGAGCACTTCTTTTGACATGGTACTCATGGGTACCGCGGTAAAAACATATAAAACTGAAATTTATAAAACGTATCGGCAATCCTTAATAATAATAAAGGCGGCAACTGAGTCAGGACCCATTGTTACATCGATTTATGCTATTTAGATGGACTTAAACTTCCATATAATGATAGCAAGGACTGTGGCGTAGTATGGCAAACAAAAAAAACACCAAGTTATCTAAACAACACATAATAAAGATAATAATAACGAAAAAAGTATTTACTATTTTTTTGACTTCAACTAAGAGAAATCCAACTGTTTTCTACAAATGCACCCTGTATACTCTTTTTCCTTTCTTTTCGTACGCGAGATCGAGGTAATATGGACCGATTGTTCCGGCGAGCACTGCGCTGCTACGGTTCTACGGTTGGAAGAAAGAAATGCCATCCCCCGCAGGATATATCGCGGAATACCTGGACATTTAATAAAAATTAACGACTTCATTACGTGTCGCGAACGGCAAACGGCACTGATCCGTTCGGCTTTCGATTTTCTCCTCTTCTCTTCTTTCATTTTTTCTTGTTTTCTTTGTCGAAGCTGGTGCACCGTCGTTTCTCTACGACATATTGTTCGTCGAAAGGTACGCGGGTATTGGAGAATCTGGTGTACGGGATGGATGGAATTCGCATTGTATACGCCGCTGATGCGACTTTTAATCGATCCGCAAGAGAATGACGAATATAGCTTTTTTTTACTTGGATAGAAAAGGAAGAAAGGAATTCGAAAGAGAGGAACAATGTCGTACAAAAGTAATTAAGGGGGTATTAAACATCCATGCACCACGTAAGCACTAGAATAATTCAAAGAATTTTCAAGGGAATAAGTACATAATTCCAATCTGAAAACTAGTATTTGCCTAAAATTTTTTTTGATTGGATTCTATCTTAGTAAGCTAGAAACTTCGGTCCACACCACTTGAACAATTCGAAACAATTGCTTTGAGAATTCGGGGATAGTCATCGTCATTCGCCAGATTGTATGATGTAAGAAAAAGCCTTTAATTCTTTTTGACAATCCCTATCTGAAGACTGTACGAAGCTTGTGGATATCCTCGGAGCGTAATGTTGGCACTGCAAAAACAATTTCTATTCAAACACGGTTGAGTTCGGGTATGGACAATTCAATACAAAGTGTTTTTGGTGTGCTTTTGTTTTTTTTTTTGTATTGCCAATGGTAAAGGTGCTATCGAAGAATTTCGCACTATTTCTCCATCCTATTCCCTTTATAGCCATTATTCACACCAAGATAGATGATACAACGTGATATATGAGCACGTTAACAGAATTCACCCCAAGATCCATTGTTCAATGCAAATATAATAGCTTTATTATAAGACTTTATTTTGATTCGAAGCAATTTCAACGTTCTTCTCTTCACAACACTTCCATTCTATTCCTATAACAAAGCTTCTAAAACAGCGAAAACGCGTTCATATTACAAATTCAATCCCCATATCGTCTTACACGACGCTTTATCGTCTCTGTTTCTTCGCGTTCTCACTACCTCCGTCCTCTATTAGTAATTGACAATTCAATTCGTCCAGAACCAGCTCCCATCCGAGAATGGTTTCGCGTCCTCTTTTGTTTGGCGGCTTCTACATTTTATTTGTTCTTCTGCGGTGACGTTCTTAACTCAATTAAACGGCTTTCCGCTCTCTCGGCGCGTTTGTTCTTCTCCTTGTGCTCCGTCTTCAATTTCTTCCTTCCTTCTCCGACACTTCGGCCGACACTGGCTTGGTTTATCGTGAGCAAACAGTTCACGCGCAATTGATAAAGCAAAAATCCCCATATGCCTGTTACATGTGTATTGTCGTAAACGTTTACTCTTTTAGAGACGAAGACTGCAGCTGACAACAACGAGTAAGAATAATAAAAATAGGCATTCTGGTATCTTCTTGCTATAGCCTAGGTAAAATCTTATATTCAATTATGATATTAATTACTTTGCGCAATTTGTCCTTTGGAAGAGCGTATAGTCCGCTTGTTGGGTTATGGGTTCTTTATGTTAAAGGCAAGCTTTTTACGCGGGTTTTCTCTCACGTAACGCTTTCACAAAGAACTTTCGATAAACATAATTTGAGGTTAGTTTTTATTTATTGATTCAGTTTTTACAAAACGCTATTATTTTGCAAAGCTGTGACAATCTAAAATATGTGATTACATCTTAACTTTGTACGTTATTAAACGACTACAAGTGACCGAAAGACCGGAACTCTGTTCAATAAACTGGTCATACCCCGGCATACGTGTACTCACAAGTCCATTTACATACATGCCCTGTTTACGCGCTATATCATAGAGTTAACTATACCTCTCCATCTCTATGTGTTTATGGGCGTATAAAATGTAGAAGTTTATTTCAATTCCACATCTACAATCTTGTGGAATTTCCATCTGATATCCTCCGCGTACTACTACCGAGCTGGTGTGTTGATATGTCTACCAGGAATTCATTCTGGTTGCGTAAAGGCCGTAAAGCTTTTCTACACGTCGTACTTACTTATACTGCAGACGGTATCCGTCGGGATTGTCGTAAATTTGAATTAATGTCCCGACGGTATCATGAAATGTTATTACTCCGTCGGACGGGGCTTACATGTTATCTTCGCCATTAGAGAATAAATTAGAAATTGATTTATTTCAATACGTACGCGTAATTTATAATCTTTCGATTTTAATTTCGTGAAATTATGACGATAAGGGCAATATATGATGTGTCTTATGTTAGTAAAAAAGACCAGTTCGGTTCAATTCAAACTCTAATCCCAACGCAATTGAGCAAACCGGTTTCGGATAGATCGAGCATTATCTGACACGTTTTGGAAGATTTTTAAGTCGCTTACTTCTGATCCTAGCACGGAAATAGTAATCAGCAGTGAGGCTGGCACTAGATTTGTCTTTATTCTAACATTGGTAACCAAAAAATTACTATTAATTCTTCTGCTAAAGGTTATGTTCAAAATTTTTTTGTCTTCTGCGATTCTACGTTCTTAAAATCAATGGTCTGGTGACTTCACCAACGTTAACCATTCCAAACTCTTGCTTCTTTTCATCCTCAGGTGTTCAGTTGCTTTGCGCTGCGGATGGATTAGATTTAATTTGGACTCTCTTAAAGTGTTCACTACGAAGCCACCATTCCGCTTTTTAGGTCATAGTCTTCTTGTTCCAAGTTATGAATTAGATTGCAGACATGAAGGACTCTGGTGGTTGGTGGGGTGACGAGATTCCCGACTGTTTGCTGGAGAACTCCATTCTCGCCCAAACACCCTTGGAGAAAAGCAGATTTCTTCTTCTTGTTTGAACTCGGTTCCTATTGTCCATGTTTCTTGTTCAATATAGGCTTTATCACGGTCTCTGCGTGTAATTTTATAAATTCTCGACGTTTTTTCGCATCTGGCTGGACTTTCGTATTGCGTGATGGTTTTTTAAACTTAAAACTTTGCTTGTAGAAAGTTGCATTGTTTTGAGATTTTAGTGTTTTATGATATCTACTTTTAATTATGTCTATTCGAATCTGCTATTATGTGTCTATTAGTGTTGGCTCCTTTTTTTATACATGTTGGGCGAAGTGTTTCCGTATCTTTGGCGATTGTCATTTTCGTCCGTATTACGTATGTAGCTTTCATGGTGGGCGACCTTCACCGGTTAGAAATTATGAATATTACGAGATTAAATTATTTTGAATTACTTACAAGCAAAGATTATGTGAAGCGTTACTTAATTTTCTCGATTAAATTACAAAAGCTGTCTTAAGATTAAATTCCTAAAATATCACATGTCGAAGATATCGGTATTTCTGATGGTGATTTCGTTGGACAATGAATTCTAACACATACGGTATAATGATTACTTCCCGGAAAGCTTAATTAAAATTTTATCTTTAATCTTCTATGCCGGACGTAATTTACGATCTAAAGCTCGTATTTTAAGAAAACTAATTTCGTATTATCATTTGGATTTCAATCGTGCGGCATCCATCTAAGAGCGTTCCAGCGTCGTCGGCGACTAAATTTACACGATGACATTTTGAATAATGCGAAAATAACTTTCGGAGGAATGCTACATTGTTCCAGAAGATTATTGTTTTTTTCGCCAGTTTATGTACTCTAGCTCGACACGTATTTACAAAGATTATTTTAGAATATAGTGGCGCCTACGTTCAATAATACCTCGCCGAAAATAAGCGGCGATATTTTGGCCTACAAATCATGTCTTTCGCGTTTTTTCTGCGGCCGAATTCGTGATTTTTCTGCAGCATAACATGGACGTATATCACATTCGGTGCGTAATAATATAAAATAATGTTGCGTGTATACGTCTAGACAAAACAAAATTCACCACCACCAAAACATCTTTACGATAGGTTTATGTACTGTTATCGTGCTACCTAACCATGCAAGACCAGTTTGGTAAGCCCTCAACATGTCTCCGTTAGGTACAAGTACAGGTTTGTTCACGAGTATTATGCAGCGATGAAAGAGAATCCACAATATGCGATTAAGTAGACATCAATTGTGTACTTTTAGTTTCAGCTTTCCCTATACTGTAATACACTGCTGTGCATATAATACGGCATTGCTTTTCAAAGGTAACCGGCTTTATGGCCAGCGACCTCTGATAAGGTCCAGTATCTCGACGATGCCGTTGCCTTTAAAATTACTCGCTACAAAATTAATTCTACGAAACGTTGAAAAGATCCGATGTTGATGACAATGAGAAAGGAACAAGAAGCAGACGATGAAAAGAAGGAACGCTTATTTTCTTTCGTCCGTCATTGTCGTTGTTGTCGTGAACTTCATCGAAATACGCATGTTGCTGAAGAATGACATTCCTGACGTGCAAGAAGCGGCGCATGTCCGCCTTTTAATTGTTCGAGCTGCGGACGTTTTATACGAAGGTGAACACGCGTGTAAATCCGTTGATTCTATCTGTGGCTGCCTATATCTTTGTTATGCGTATGTGGAGGTACACTGTCGCTCATTAGCTTAGGGCCGTGTGATTAACTTTACTTTTATCCCTTTGAAGAGGAAATTGTTTTATTTCACAACTTTTGGTCGTGTTTAGTTAAGCAGCAGATTCTAAAAAACATATCAACAGTTACAATTAAAAGCATATTTGCGTGGAACCGTGAGAGGTTCTGGAAAAATACAAAGTAAACAGATTATCGCTCCGGTTATTCATGGAAATGTATTGGAAAGAAAAACTGGGAAAGTGAAGCATAAATAAATAGATCATAATAAAATAAAACGTTTACTTTACGGCTCAAATATTTGTAACCTAATTCGAGTAAGGTAATTTGACGACGGTTAAATAAGGATTGAAGGTTCGCCAAGTTTAAATATTTAGAAACAATGTACGGATATTTATCTATCTTAAGCTTAAAAAACATGTGATTAACGAAATTTTTTATCTGAACGGAAAGCTGAGAAAGATAACACATCATAATGCAATATTCCGGAATAGGACGTACTAAATGATATGAAAACAACTTGCCGGCGACCGGATGGCGTTACACCAATAGCCGGCGCTTTTAAAAATGTGATGAAAATTTGAATTTTGATCTTTTTTTCTCCTATCACAATTTATACGAAGAACTACAACATGTTTACTTGAATTACAAGATCGGACTTTGAAGTTGAACATTTTTAGAAGAACGTCAGTGTACGGGTACCGAAGATTCACTATTTGGCCAAATAAAACAGAATATCTGATTTAAAATCAATCCGGATTTCGTCCAAGATTTAGTTCTGCCACTGTCATGGCTGGTGTGATCGATATTTTTCATGCTTATGATGCTGGTAAAATCACCTGCTTAATTCTAAGGCCACAACATGTTTCTGGTAAACTGCCAACGAATGTAATTGTATTACATCGTTCGGCCATGTTCGAAAGGGCTTTCTCTTATAATAGGTCTCGTTGTTTTAATGAACTTTCGCGACACTTTAGTTCCTTGTCCGGTTGGGCAATTTGAAGCGTATAAGGGCGATGGCAAGTCTCTTGTTTTACTTTGCCTGTATTTTGTAATTATTTGACGCTAAAAATTTTGGCCTGTGATTGGGTATTTTCCATACTCACTCACGAAGTAAAAATTAACTCTCTTTTTTTTTTAATGTTGATATAGACGCGAATTTACGAGCAACAGTGCACCTATTCGAGACATCGTGAAAGGGAACATTAAATATGATGAGTTAGTTGCGTTTAGGAATGTCCGTCGTCCGCGTAGGAACGGAACGTTGTCATAAATAATGCAATACGTACCGCTTACTTATGAATGACGACGAATTGTAGTGGTTCTGGTGATTATTAAACGCTATTTGTGACGCGTGACTGAGATTGATAATGCGATACCGTAAGATTACGGTCGGGCCTTTCCGAAATAAACAGAATCGAAGACATCGTTGCTAGGAATGGTATCTTTATCGCGGTTATTCATAGAAAAACTTAATTTTAATTTGTTTAATTTTATTTTTACTGTTGTGATTTTCTTTCCGTCGAAAGAATCCGAACAAACATTTAATTATCTCTGCAACTTGGACGATAATAGAGTTAGCAACAGTAACGAGCGGATAATTTCGTATACGAGGATGCACGTGCATACGCCGTATAGCTTATTGGATATTTCCAACGTGTTCGGAATATAAATCGCACTTGCAAATTGGTCAGGCCTCCTTCTATCCGAGGCGAGCTGTCGACGTGCGATCGACATTCGAGATAATAAATTACGGCCTAATGAAGATATTTTAGCGATCGCACTCACAATCGACTCCTGCGAAACCCCAAACGCCCCAAACTGGACGCGGCCGACACAATCGACAACAACCACTTTCGTTTCGCTCTATATTTAGTGTTGGGTTGATAATCTTGTCGTCGTCTACGGTCCGATCTCTGCGCCGTCGAAACCGTTCGAAGAAGATAAGAATCTAAATGACTAAACGAGGCGGGCATTAATTTTTTTCGACTGGATCGAAGGACGAAGGTTATATAGGTATACGCGTCCACGTTAAGTGATGGTGCTGAAATGCGTACAAGGTTGTTTACAAGTTGCGTGTGTATTCTCGTTTTCTTGTAGGAGTTGATTTTGTACGTAGCTTGATGGTTTGGGCAAAAAAATTGCCAATATTTAAGTTTTATAATGTGAAATTAGGGAGAATGTAGTGGAATATCTTGCCAGTCCCTTAACCTATACGCAATTAACTCTTTTTAGTTTCTTAACACACGCTTAACGCTTGAGTTTTAGAGTTTTGTGAGATTTGGACCATCCTTCTCCATTTACTTCATTAATAGAACATGTCTTTGTAAGTCTATATAGCGAAAGTGATAAATTTGAATATAAGTTTTCTTAACCACTCAGTATCCTACAATGATTATACACTCAAATACAAATAACGTAGCATGACGTAACATTATTACATCGTCATCGTCTAACAGTCCGAAGCTTCCAAATAAGGTAAACAACAGCGCTCCATAACGTCCAAACTAGGTACGTACTTCCATAATGCCTTTTTTTTTGTTGCTTCTTCGATCGGAATCGACTTGATTTTATCCGGGAAAAACGATTTTCAAACGCCAGCGAATGAAATATATATAAGAGAGAGAGAGAGAGAGAGAGAGCCGCGTCGAAACTAAGCACGCATTAGGGCGAACCGTGTCCAATTTAAAATACACGCAAGACATGACTCGAAATAAGCGTAAGGCTTCTCCGGCTGTGGAATTTTCTAGATGCGATGACTCGCCGATGTTATTGTTGATTCAGTATAGTCATTATCATGACCAAATAATCCTAATATCGGGCTGGATGATGCGGTTAACCGATTGTTGTTAGGTCTTGTGGGAAGAAGCCTTCTTTGCGTTTGATGAGTACGACGACGTACTGGATGAATCTTCGAACGTATAAGAGTATGAATTATCATGGATGGGTACATGTAAATTGGATGCCAGGATTTACCATTTTATCTCAGATAGAAAAAAAAAGAAGGGAGATTGAGTTCCTTTGACTTTCATTCACAAATTACTTTCGGGTTTCATTTGTCAAACGAAAAGGAAAAGAAATACAAGCTATTGGATGGTATTATTAGCTGTTTTCGTAATTTTACATTAACTACAACAACTAATAGTACTGTGAGTAGTGCAAAATAGGTACACTCCCCGACAAAAAATTAAACGCGGTAAGATGTTTTACGGGTTGTAAGGGTTACAATATTTCTTTGCGAAACTAGCAAGGTATCTAATTAAGTTTTTATTCATAAAAGTAAAATAAACTTAAAAATATCTCCTCCGGTAATATATGAACTAAATAATAAATTATTACTCGAATGTTTAAACAATTTCTGCGACAAAAATTTAGACGCTCTGTTGCAAATGTAAAACAAAAATCAACAAATGAGTGATCAGTAATGCGTAGATCCTCCATTGTTCTTAATCTCTTTCAATAGTCTGTTATTAATAGATTTATATAAATTTAATACATAATTTTGAGGGATATTCTGTAATTCAGTCACTATTGAAGTTTTCACTTCCTGTACCGTGAAATATTGACGGCCTCCGCCATAAACGCGACGTGCCAGTTCACCCCACATGTTTTCAATAATGTTTAAGTTTGGTGACCGTGCCGGCCACTGTAAAGTTTTAATCTTTTTCTCTTTAAACCATTCAATAATGGTTTTTGCTTTATGAATTGGCGCGTGATCTTGCTGAAAAACAAAATGGCGCCCGGCCCATTGGTTTCCAAAACGTAGAAGATTGTCACGCAATAAGTCTTTATACGTCACACATGTCATTTTGTTTGTGCAAAACACTATCTCACTTTTATCGCGGAATCCAATCGCTACCCATATCATCACAGATCCACCCCCTAATTGTCTGGTCATTTTCACTTTCGGTTCCTTTCTTAGATCATGATAATAATGCGACTATCCATCCGGTTCGTCCAAATTAAAACGTTTCTCATCGGAAAATATAACTTTTTCCCATTGTTTCTTCCAGGGTTCTTGTTCTTCAGCAAATCTCAACCTCGTTTCTTTGTGTTTCACCGAAAGTGGCGGTTTTCTCAACAAAGTTATAGAGGAAAGACGTTTGATCGATACTTTAAATTCAAACGAATTTTTTCTCAATCAGATTGCCATATGTGTGAACAAGTGGTCAATAATTTTTAGGTGAGGCTAGGATAGGTGAGGTTTCAACTAAAATTATATCGTTGAATAGCACATTCACCCCAGCATAGTTTGTTGCTAATTTGTTACCCAAGAATTGATTTTGTTGCTGTAGCTACTTCCGAGGAACGATAGCTTAATACTAAGCTAGTGTAGCCATTGTTTCTTGGAAACGGGTGGAGCAACAAAATCAATTCTTGCGTTACAAATTAACGACAAAATATGCCGTTGGTTTGTGTTGATATCAGTAGTAGGTCAAAAGTTACAATGAGTGGCCGTCCTAATTTAATATTATGTAATAGCCTTCGGTTGAAAATGAGGATCGGCGTATCCTCGAAACAGCCGTCTCGGATTAATCAATTAATTTTGGCAACATTAATATTCTTTCGCGGTTTACTGTTACGCGTAACTGCATGAATTCAAGAGAATATTTTATATAAGCGTATAGTCTTATACCAGTCAACTGTACACTACAAAGTAAACCTTATTTAATTTGTACACTCATCAATAAAATAATAAAGTCTCGTTCAAACATTATTATTCTATAAGTGGCATCGATTACGTTTTATCATCATATTTATGTGTGTATTTTTAATTAGCGTTGCATTAATCACTGCATTCGAGAAACAATATCATCACCACAGACAGACAATAATCGTTCGGCTCTCGTATTTATCTTGGTTGGCGTGCGCCGTCGTATAGACGACGACTGGCATTTTTGTTTCTTCGTTCGTTTGTTATCCGTTTGGCCATTTTGATACAAGGAGTTACGGACCTATGATGCTTGGAGTTGTACGCAAACACGCGTATATCCGTGCAAACGAATTATTCATTATATCGTAAGCTGCGAACGGATGTTGGTTTAAAGACGACGTCGTTTTAATAATATGTATTATTAGCGTGTCATCGTTTAGCAGAAACAGCGCTCTTTCTCGTTATGAATTTAAACTATTTGTTTACGAATCCGTGTCTCGATTAGAAATTACGCGGCCATTTTAGAACATATCACAGTATTTAATCTTATAAGATTAACAAAAGAATATATTAGTTGCAATTACTGTCAACACTTCATCGTAAATCATATCTGCATTTCCACGCGTAGCTCCGTTGGAATAATACATATATATATATATATCCGTTCTGGGAACAAGTAAATAGGAAGTTCCTGCCTATGTAGGTACCGCAAATTTATCAGAAGATGAAATCAATCGTGCTGATATGTATGATGATAGGATGAGTCAACCTTATTGGGTATTACAGTTACAACTTATAGAGATCTGGTACTGGCGATGCTCAAAATGTTTTGAACAAACTTTCGTTCTGAGTAGACACTAATTGAACAATACAAGACAATCCCTTTTAGGTTCTTACGAAAATAATGAAGGAAAAAGAAATTTGGTACAAGTCGTTTTATTGTTTTTCAAAATCTTCACAATTAAGATTTATACACCTTTGCATGCGTTCGAACCAATTCTCGAAACGGAAGAGTCACACAAAGTCATGCTTCAAAGTCGGCGAATAAGCGCTTCACTAGGATCAAAAACAACAATAATCAGAGTCAGTAGAGGAGGAAACTTGACGGTACAAACAGTAAATGTACGGAAAATATTTCACCTTCCAACAATGTTCGCGTAAAATTCTTCGTACTCCGCAATATATATGCTATTCTCCGAAGGTAGATCGAGCGGAACTGAAAAATTCAAGATTCATGACTTCGGGCTCGGATAGAATCCGCGATCTCTAATGCTTTTCGCGTGTCGCATGCAGAAGAAACAAATCTAGTTCGACGCCCACGTGAGCGCGCTCGGTGCACGTATGGAAGTCGACGTATCCCATTCAAACCTCAATAAAAATAGAATTATATAAGACGCCGTAATAATAATAAAACGTCGACCCACGCAATGTCTCACAAAGAACAAACAAAAATTACGACCTTTATTTTGAAATATGACGAGTAACGTTGCTGCTGCACAATTGCGACAGCAAAGTATTATTTCGCAGAATCTGCCGCGATAAATAAAATACGCGCGCTACTAGATTCATTCTTTCGATATGTATTCTGGTGATAAACGCAAACGACAAGCGAAAATTAACGTTATTGATTTGGACGGATTGATCAGCAAGGCATGTTTAACAGTGGCATCAGATCTAATGATTCAGTGGTGGTGATGCTGCAAAGATATTAAAAGATAACAGTTAATGGCGTAGAAGGAATACATCGACATTTAGTGAGATTAATTTACTAACATTCTTTTAATTCAATTTAAAGCTGTAGCAGGAAGCCGACTATTCACAAAGTAGGAAGTGGTAATTGCTTCGTTTCAACGACTTTATACGAAGTTATAGCGTTTTTATTGAAGTTATTCTAAAATATTCGAAATTATTTTTATACCCACCGAGCAACATATGGTCTTTCCTCCATGCCCAATATTCATCAACGATAACATCAAAATAACCCAGCGGACGCGTCAATCGTTGATTCTAACTATATGGGGTGAGTCTTTCTTTTTTTTTCATCCTACAACACCGTATAATTATATTCGCTTCGAAGACTTTTCAACAAGCCTCACCTCGGATGAGGCGAACAATAGGGCAATGGGCCCGGGCATAAGTACATAAGGAAGAAGTAGAGAAGAAAAAGAAAGAAGAAGTGGGAAAGGAATTGTCCGTTCCTCTTCGTCTTTTGTACGCGAAGAAGGCTCTCGTGCGGTCAGGTTCCTCCGTGTGGATGTAGAATGTAGATCTGACGATCAGTTAGCGTTGAACTGTCCGCGTGATCGCAGGTTTTACCGCCGGACACTCGATCTAACCGGCGAATGAATCAGTGCGTTGCGTGTTGTGAACGAAGTTGGGCCGTTGTTATTTAATCCGGTGTGCTGCCTACTTGACGCGGGAATTGCATTCGGAATGCGATCGCATCGGTCTTGTGCGCCGTAGGTGTGAATAGTTGCGGTGACATACAACTTGCGGTAAGTTATGTTTGTATTAGGAGACGCTTATTGTCGATTGTCGTTCTCGTCGTTCGAAAATAAATCATTTAAGAAGTTGCGGTTATTAATGCTACGGCGCGGCGTGTTTTATGATCAGTAATTATTGACAGGTAAAGGTATACGATGAGAAACGAATTCTGTTTATAGCAAGACTTTTTTTTAAATACCTGCAAGATGTTCGGTGTATTTTTGTAAGGGTTGATAAGGTGCTTGATACTTTTGTTAAATATATCGTGAAAAGCATTGTTTTATTTAAACCCGTTTTCCTGTTCTATTTTCTTGGATCAAGAAAATGCAGAATCTTCCTTATTTATACACATTCTCCTAATGATACAATTAAAAAAAATTCGATTTGCATGTCCACGATCCCTGAATTGTACCCTCATTTAATGACAGTCTCAGCAATTCTGATCACTTGAATTGCGCCTCGATAATTTGCACTAAATACATGAAATACAATCTTTAATCGAGCATTAAGAAGAAACATCCAATTGCGTTATAAATTCTTACTTTACTTACAAAAATGCATTACATCCAAATACATTCTTTTTGTTTTCAGTTCGTTCGCTTTCTTATTCGAATGAAGCTACGGATTGAAATCTGGCCACCGCTGTGAGGTACCTGGTACTTATAAAGATGCCTTTCTAATAGCTTCCTGTGTGTTGTAAATAACCTTTATGCAGTGTCTAATTGCTATTTTCTTAGAGATAAATAGGGTTTCCAGTTAATTCAGCAGAATTAAATCTTAACGACAGATTATCATTTCTCCTGGATCATTTAATAGATTTGCTTTGGAAGCGATATTGCTTATCTTCCGCAAGCATATAAAATTAAAGGAATTTAAATATTGTAGGGACTGTTTAGATAAGGTAAAAATTGATAAAAATCAATATTTTACTTCAAACAACAAACTTTGTTGGATATTCTGTTAATCCTGGTTTGTCGACCAAAAACACGTGATTTTGTTAGTGCCAGATAGGGTTGCACAATTCTATAATGATATATCAAAATTGGATTACGATCTTTGAAGAGCTATCCCAAAAAACGGTCTTCGCCTTTTTCTGAGCCGTTTCACTCAATGCAGTACACTGTTTCGACTGGCCCGAGCTTGGCTCCAGTGTACCCAAGTTTCATCTACAGGTGTTAATCGATGCCAAAACTCCTTCGCTTAAACTACTTCAACAGGCTTTGAAATGTGTCGCGTCGTGGATGAGCAAGTGCAGCGCTCAACACGCATTACCTTTTTCATGCTCAAATCTTGTCAGCATACGACAAACATGTACTTTCGGGGATGCCCGCGACCTTTACTATCTTTCTAGCCTTAATTCGATGGTCGTCTAGTACCATTTGGTGAACTTTTTTCTCCTTTTTTATCTCAAGTCCTGGATTGACGGCGGATCTTTCCAACCTTTTCATTATATCCACTAATTGTTTAATTTACGTGGGGATATTGCCTTCCAAATGCAAGAATTTAATGGCGGCTTGATATTCGATTTTTTCCATTTCTACTAATCGACTGACACAGGCGATTGTTAAACAACAACTGTGCGACTAACACGGTTGAAATTATCAAAAGTATCTTTCAAGGCGTGCGCAATTATTATAACACCAGAACATTTTTGACGAGTAACTGGATCTTTGCGTTTCAAACTTTCGAATTCATTCGAAGATACCTTGAGTATCATGATTTTTTGCCAAATACAACTATTTTATAGCTATCGCGTTTTTAAAGAAATGGTAAACAACTTTACAGACTTGTCGCTGTAGGTTACTTAAATACTGCCCCAGAAATAAAGCGAAAAATAAACATGTTCGGCTCCGAGTTCGTGCCAAAGAACCTGTGATGTGGGAAGTAGGCAATTTACATTCAATTTATTTAACATGTCTAAAATAAATTATTGATACGATAATTAGCTAGAAGCGATTAATTTTTCTACGCTCTATTTCCTTCCTCAGCTAATAACTTCCAAATGAGGTAGTAACCATCATTACCACAGTTGTTGATTGTTGCCATAGTTGTAACATGGTTTAACTCTGCTGTAAATTTACATCTGATTAGGATCCCAAATTAGTATAATCATTAATTCTTCTTTTTTTAAAAAGAGTAACTTCCCCACAGAGCTGATGTCTTCAGAAGGCATCGATGTTTACGAGATCTGTTTCTAGATACTGAATTGATACAACGCTACACACAAAAGAAACACATTTCGTATGATGGGATAATTAATTAGAAAATTAAACGAAACGACATGAATGTGAGGAGTTTCTCGTTTAAAAAATAGACAAGTAGCTTTAATTAGATGCAGGTCTTCATCATCGTCGTAGCGATGATCATCCTCTGCGCCATCACAACCCGTCCAATGTCCAATGCAGTAAAGCTCTCTGATCGTCTTCTTTTCGAGTCACGGAATTTTACATGCCATCAACGTGGATGTTCAACATAATTGCTCACCGACGTCATCGCGACGAAAAAGAGAAGGGGGAAGACGTTGCGCGAGAACGGGATGGGGTCGTTAGGTTCCTCCTTCTCGTCCGCATCAATTATGATTTGAAGAAGATCTATTTGCTCCGCTCTTGCTTCTCTCGCGGGGTAACTCGCTGATCGTTGGCATTGCCGTCTTCCACGGTGAATAATGATACGAATTCCTCTTGTGAAATGAGTTTCTCGGAAGATGAACGCTAATAACAGTCGATTCGTTACAAAGTTATATTGCAACCATTACCAACTGAACGACGTTATTTAGGGGGGTTATGGTTTATGGGCTTTTCAAATTTTGCTATCAAACGGGTAGAAATTCCTCCCTGTTTGGTATTTAACGTAACTTCTTCCTATAACCACGTAGGTTGTCGAAGAATGCCAGTTCGCTAGACACTATAATGCAAGAATCTGTTTGTTTTTCTTAATTTTTTGTGATCTTTTGATCGTAATTTTCTTTGGATTTTTAGGTCTTGCCCCCATACTGGTTTTCTTTTTTCTTTTTCTTGAAATGCTGAGATTTTTTCTCTCTTTCTACACTTAATTTACTTTAAGATATGTTTTTATTAATTTTTCTTCAAAGGTAATCTACGAGACAAACGACAAACGAACAAAACATAAATAAATACAAACAAATTGGCAACCAGAGGAATCGACAAAAATAAAAATACAAAATTCAAATTTATAACATTATTGCATTGTACCAGCTTCGCATAAGATAAATTAAGTTAATTATTCTGGCAACAAGCACTTGCCTTGCAAAACCAATTAAATCATTATGTAAAACCGGCTGGCCTTATATGCTACATCTTCGTTAAATAGTTAAGCTGTCAGTAATTGCTATTAGGAACATGCTGTTTACATGTTCAGCATCTACAAATCACCATGAAAGAAACACGATAGGACGTAGGTACATATTGAAACGTTTATTAACTGGGCGAGGTGCTTTGAAAACGGTAGTGCTCAACGGCCGTATATCAACACGTAATGCATATTGCACCACTTTCGTATAGGTCGATAGCTTCGTATATGTATAGGCGTATCGGATCAAAGTCGGCCAAGACAAAACATATCTGCGAGCCAGCGTAGGTATTAATTGCTCTGGTGTGCGGCGACAATAAGTAATAAGACTCGCTGTAATATAAACGACCTGCAGCAATTACGTTTCTTCTACATAGGTGTAATTTGTAACTCGCTCTAGCGGCATTCCAAAATGGCAACCGACTCATATTATTGAGGGTAAACAGGGGACTCTTGGAAACAATTTAACTTTGAACTGAATGATTTTTTTTATTACGTATTTGCATGCAGTTGGTCTAGTGGTGCCGACTGCGTGTGGTGGCGTGTATGAATAATTTATTTTGATAGCTTTTTGACCTTAAAATGTACGACGGTAAACAGATCGCCCTTTCCTTACCGAGTTTATCTCGGTGAAATTTTTCATTTTTAAGTCTTCTCCCTGCTTGCTACGCTGACGGTTTCTAAGCACTGTTCTTAGCAGGAGCCACCCCCCACAACGCAAACGATGTTAAACACTGTCCTAGGCGAAACTCACCCCCACAACGCAGATGGTGTTTAGCACTGTCCTAGGCGAAACTCACCCCCAGAACGCAGATGGGGGCAAGAACCACTCCCGTAAGCGTGATACGTATAATTGCATGATTGAGTTTTATCTAAATTAAATTCTTCGTCGCTTCATTTATTACGTACCTATCTTGCGGTGTGGAAGTGTTGGAGTTTCCTCTATCTTGTCGGGTCCAATGCCTTAGCTTTCGCCTTTCTCCATGAGACCTCGGCAATTTTCCCATTCCGTTATTTCATGTTTTACGCGTCCTTCCTCTTTTACATTTCTTGTCATGCCTTCCTGATTTGCTTAACTATTCTTAGTCCGTCCACCACCACTCTCACCATATGTTCCAGCCACTGTAACTGCCTCCTCTATGTAATGATATGTTTATCCCTAGTTTTTAGCTTTATTAAAGGAGTTTTTAGCCAACTTGAACTGGCTTTAAAATTATCATCTCCTAATTTAATGCCTTCACTTTGCAATACGATCCCCTGCGAAGGAGCGTAATTTTTATGTATACCACTAAACTGAAATTCTGCTGAATATCTTAGTAAACCACGCCAGCTTCTTCTGCTGTTTTTCCTCACATAACTTCACGTTATTTTAAGCTGGCGCGCGAACATAAATTAAACCTCCGAGATTGAACAAAGAGATGCTTCACGTTGATTATTCATACACCTGAACCGACGCCACTGCTAGGAAACCAAGCGATCGCTTGCACTTGCATGTATTCCCCCATATCCAGTAATTGCCTCGTTTAATTTCAACGGTCAAGCCGGTATTTGGTTTCTTGTTAAAATTCCGCGTCCAATTTACAACTCGGTAATGTTACGAAATTGCGCGCACGTTAAGGTCCGTACACATTCGCAATGGCGGCGTGTAACAAGCGTGCGTGAGAATGTGGAGCGGAATGAAATGTTACTTGCTTGCTTCTCTTTGGGATAGTTTATGGTTAAAGTGTTGGGACTAGAAATACAGGCTTTTGTTGGATTTGTTGCTATTAAAATATGTAATCACATGTTGGCTTGTGACACTTTCTCAAGAGTTCTTAATTTAGTTAAAAAAAAAAAAACAAATTCAAATCGCTTCCAGTAGCAACTGGTGACGACGTAATTGATGGAGTTCAAGGACACCCTTGTATATTTCCGTTGCATATCATGTACACTGCCGTTCAGAGAAGTTCGGTCGGTTGGTAAAAAACATGAAAGGGTTACAGAAACAAACGAAACTAAAAACAAAGTGCATTTTTATTGTATGTACAGGTAAAAAAGACAAAAATAAATAAATAAAAAGTTATTCCGGCCTAATATAACATACTGAACATTATTTTTTTTTTTCATCGAAAACACCTCCTTTGCTGTTAATCACCGCTCGAACTATTCTAGGCATTCTTTCGATAAGTTTTGTTAAAACGGATCGTGGAATATTAATCCATTCGTGTTGCAGAATATTCCGTAAATGTTCTTGTGAAGTTGGGCATATTTTTCGGATCCTCCTGTCCAGTTCATCCCACAACTCTATCGGGTTCAAATCTGGGCTTTGTGGGGGCCATGTCATTACTTGCAGGGTGTGCTGTTCTTCTTGCTCCTTTAGATAGTTCTTACACACTAACGCAGTGTGCTTTGGGTCGTTGTCATGCATGAATGTAAAGTTACGGCCTATTATACGCAATCCTGATAGCACTGCATGATTCTGGAGTATTGCAAAATAATTTTCCTTCCTCATTACACCCTGCACTCTGCATAAATCTCCCGTTCCAGCAAAGGACAAACATCCCCACACTAACACAGAACTACGCCCTTGCTTCACTGTAGGCACAATGCAGTTCGGGATCATTTTTCGGTTTTAGATCTTCGGACATAAACTCGTCGATTTTACCCAAAAACCTCAAACTTTGACTCGTTACTCCAAAGCACGTGTTTCCAATCATCTAACGACCAATCTAGATGAGAACGGGCCCACTGTAGCCGTTTTGCTCCGTTGTAATAAGGGTTTTCGAATGGCAATGCGTCCATGAAGGTCCGCTTGTTAAAGTCGACGTTTTACCGTACTCGCCGAAATTTGTTCTTCACGGCCGCGATTGTCTTCGGCTGCTATTTGTGGCGCTATTAATTTTCTATTGCGTTTGCTTAATAATACAATTCTCAAATCTTCAACTTTTGTTGTTTTTCTATATGCTCCAGGACGAACACGATTTTCTATAGTTCCAGTTGTCCGATGTTGCTTTATGATGTCATTTACTGTTGAACTTCTCATATTTATTCTTTTCAGTAATTTGTCGCCCCGAATATCCTTCTTCAAACAGCGTAATAATGCGTGAACGTTTTTCTACACTGGTAGGCTTGCCACGTGCCATTTTGAAGTAAATTTTCTTAAAACTTTCGCGCAAAAAGACAGATGCACACCAACACACGTTTAACAGTAAAACGAAGCAAATTTATATCTTTACGCCTGTGATAAATAAACAAGAATGAACTTGTTCTTCACGGCCGCGATTGACTTCGGCTGCTATTTGTGGCGCTGTTAATTTTCTATTGCGTTTGCTTAATAATACAATTCTCAAATCTTCAGCGTTTGTCTCACTCTCAAATTCCTTCCATTCATCTCGCAGTTCTAATCACTTCAATTTCTAGCATGTAGTACTTAAGGAGGAACCCGATACAAGATACGATAAACGTAAATGTGTACGCCGCTTGACATACCTGCACGCTGCGAAGTTGTAACATACTGTGTATACAACATACATAGATCCGGCGAGCTAGCCAGGCAACGCGTATACGCTGGAAAGCAAACGTCGTCGAGAGAACGTAATTTAATGGATGATCTCTTCAAGTGTTTGCTGTCAAAATAAACAGCGTGAATATATCGACTTGCGCCGGTGACAACTGTTACAATAAAACAATCGATGCGCGTTTTAATGTTTAAAATGTACTATGAGCCTGTGGAGTTATTTTCGGCGTGATGTATTTAGCGGCGTATTTGTTTTTAACATGGCGCGAATATGTTTATGTAAAGGGAAATTAATGATGATCGAGTTCGGTTTTTGGCTTTGTTTCTCTACTTAAATGTATTCTTTTTTTTATTATTATTTTAATTCGTGTTGGTTTATTGACGTGATTGCGAAGCGATCGTAATTACCTTGGATCTGCATTAACGTCTAATTTCCAAAATTTTTGCAACTCTCTATTAACAAAAACAACTGAATAAGCTGATGTAAACATGCTTAAGAATTAAGTGGGGGTAAATGTTATTTGCTCTAAACGCTGATTCATCTCTTGGTTTGTCCAACATGATCAAAATCTTAGCATGCTGTTCCAATTTTTTCAGAAGCAGCATCTTTAGCGATTTTCATTTGGTTTTATTAATAAGTAGAATTGTCGAGTTTTGGGCAATGAAATATATTCATGAAGAACCGTTGCGCACAAAAAAAAACCTACTGTTTGGCGCGAATTATGGCAGAGAGAATAATTAGATCATTCCTTTTTTACAATGAAGTTGGCCAAGCTTTAACTACGATATCATGGCAACGATTTGGGCCTCGAGTAGTTGCGACATAATAATGCCATATCTGCCATACAGCAAGAGTAGGTAACCGTCGATTTGTTTTTTCCTGGACGTGTGATTTTCGGAGATGCTGGCGTTAATTAGCCAATCAAACCTTGCGATTTGGTATAATAGCAATACCAAATTTGCATCAACATTGTTACCGTGTTAAATGTTCCTAGCATAATAATTTTAAGGATGAGACTTACTGGCGTGATCCTTAGAGAATATAATATATAATCATGTTTTTTTTTTTGTAGAAAAGCAGAACGCTAGGTGACGAAATAGCACGCGATAGAGTGTTATCTGCAATGTGTACAGTATAATGCTATTTTGTGCAAGTCTTGGATAAACATATTCTTACATCATGTTGATAAGTATGTTATGTCATAGATGAAGAATGTGTTTGACACAGATAACATGACCGTTTATGACAATGTAAACTTAAACGTAGCAAATCATTCTTCGCACCTGTGCAAATGTAATAAAATTATTCGCGAAAAATTACCGACGGTATGATTGCCAAAGGAAAAACACTAAAAATGAGTTTAAAAGAGTTGCCAAAATTGCAATTTTTAACGAACGTCCTGCATACTACTAGAAAACTTTCAGTCTTAAAACAACATTCTCAAAGCTGCAGTTACGTCCCTTGTGACATAAATAACTGTTAATTGTCAGCATCTTTGTTGCAATTTACGCACAGAAAAAGGATTACTGGAACCAAGTAAAAATTACTTGGAGGAAGCAAACGGCGCTTTTATATACAGCGTGTTCCCGGATTGACTACACAATACTGTGAACTCAATCCGGGGACACACAGTATATACGCAAGATTGATACACCTACACTGAAAGCTCTTCTAATTAAACAGGGCATCAGAAAGTCAACTGCTTATTTAGGGCATTTTACTAATCTTACTATTTCCATTGGTTCCACAGCTGTACCATTATTCATTTTAACATAGTCTTATTATTTACATTGTGAAATATTAGATTACATAACGGAATGTCAATGCGTAAGGTTGATCGTTGACAAAATATTTCGCGTTAAAAATTATATTGACAATGATTTAGGCAAACTCAAATGTGTGTGTCTAGCTGTTTGAAAACACGGTCAGTCCTTTCAAGTGTGTTTGCTTCGTCAACATCGTAGACTGTGCCTATCGTAGGTCCGCTTCCTTCTTGAGGTGACGAAAGTCACGATTCTCGAATGCGTTTTCGTCCACGCCAGCCGTTTGGTGCTCGCTGATAATTTGTCGATAGATGTAAACATACTTGAAGACTTTTATCTCGTATCGAATTTGAATTTGTTTAAATATTTAACGTCCGATTGTACTTCCACGAAGAGCTACCGTGGGAATCGTCTTAATATGTACTACGGTAGCCGATTTACGCAAGCCAAACAATTGAGTATACACATGCGTGTATGTTTTAGAAATTTCGGGAACTTTCACCAAAATAAAAGGTAAATACAAGCGTTACATCATCGATTCTTTGCACACTGAAATTTTCGGCAGCTAAATTTAAACGTTGCCATATTACCTTGGTTGACGATGTATGTTCGGCACAATCGCAAACTGCAACCGCTACCAATAACATGGGAGCAATTCACGAAATAATTGAAATTAGTTGAAATTAATTAAAGTTAGAGATGTTGGGACATGAAATTTGGAACCAAAAACAACATTCCCAGCCCTGCAGAAGCATTTTAACCGAAATAAATCGCAGTTTCGGCGACGACTAAGAATTGTAGATGAATCCGCTCCGAAAAAGGTGAAGGTTCTTCTGTCGGCCGCAAAAGTGATGGCCACTGTTTTCTTCGGATTGAATTGTAATAATCGATTATCTTGAAAAGCGAAACAGAAGCTTACTTGATAAGCTAGAGGGAAAAATTGCGGGAAAAGAGCCACATTTGCAGAGAATTCCACCAAGATAATAACCACTGAAGTACGAGATGGTTCTCATATTTCAGTGGTTGTTACGGAAAAGATTCTTGTGAGAGAGTGAATTGGGACCCACCATATTCGCTAGATCCAGCCTCCAGCGACTTTTCTCTGTTTTCTAGACTCAAAGTTTTGTTTGGATTACGAAAATTTTCAACAAATGAGGAAGCCATTTCGTACTTATATAAAATATAATTCCTTATTTAAATATAAATAATAAATAAAATAAATAGGTGAAGTCTTTAGAATAGTAACCAAAACAAATAATACGCGGCATTCGGTCAATTAAAAAGGACACCTAGGCACGCTGTTGGTAGCAAGCTTGATTTCCCATTTACCTTTTTTGTTCTTAGTGTCTTATGAGGAAGTGCACATCAAAATAATATGCTAAAGACCAAACAGCACAATTTATTTACCATTCTTCTTTATAACTTGCGAGAGTGTTCTTATCTTCGATTTTAAAAGTAATTAACCCATATTATACGCTTGTTATCCGATACTTCCAACTCCTCGAAGAGGGAGTAACCTAAATCTTATCCTTGAAACCCTCGCCGTAAGCATTCCTATCTAGAATTGAAATCTTCGTGAAACGATAACCACCTCCCCGTTTCAGAGAAGCCACAAATTTAATTTCCTGTGTTCTCGATGGTCCGGTTAACGTGAAACTTCTTACCTATTGCCGTTTAGTATCGAAGAAAACTACGAGCTGGTGAAAAATGCGGAGACCAAACGAATTGATAATTTAAAATAAATAATACGATCGCTTCTACAGTGGCGGTTATTCGATACGCTGCAACTTTGTCGATGGGATATTAGGAGGTGTATAATCTCGCTCAGTGATCTTTCCCTATTATATTATTCGCCAAGTACTTTCGGTAGATAGATAGCCATTGTTGTTGCGTGTGTGGTCTTAGTGCAGCTCGATATAAAAGTTATCCGGGGTGATTTATTAACGTGCAGTTGCTTCTGTTCCAGGGATGCGTCAACATGGAATTTGTGTCAACCACGCTCGCCCTAACAGTAGCGATCATCTTCGTGCTTTCTCGATCAGGTACGTAGTTTTTTTTTTACTTATTTTTGTTTTTTGGTCTGTAACTTGTTTCGCGTCCGGAAGTAGTCATTAATGGTATACGCCTTAATATGGCTTCAAATATCTAATTTCCTTGTAACGTGAGCTATAGCTCCATCTTGTTGGAACCACAGAGTTGGATGGTTTCTACAGCTGAATTTATTGAATATCGATTGAAACTGCGACATCGTCTTAATTTTCAAAGAAGTGTAGGTATGGTGTGGTGTATGATTCTTTCAGATGGTACGTCGCACCAAACAGGACACTTTACGAAGTCGTTTAATTGAGAATGGGCTTCATCGCCCATAAAATCTGATTTTTTAAAATATTATTGAAGAAGATTAAAAGGCAAAATAAGAATGTGTTGATTGCAAGCAAAACAATTAATTCTTGTCCAATTACTGGTTTTGTTCTAGGAGAAGCCCAAGTAACGATTCAAGAGAGCCCGGGCTCTGTAGTCCTAGCGGAAAACGATGAGACCACCCTAAGTTGCAGGATGGATACTGCCCCGGATGGGTTCCAATGGAGGCACTATCCCGTCAGCCTAGCACAAGCGTATAGTTCTAGATATAATTTAGTATTAGCCGAAGCGCATTTCGAAAATTTAGCAGCTCATAAGTACAAGAGTGACAACGCGTCAACGTACCTCACAATTGCGGTATGTATTGCTATAAATTTAAGAACAAAGTAGACAATTTAGTAGCAACCATCATCAAATATAATACCGTTTTATATTTTCCAGAATACCAACGTATCGGTAGCAGGTTTCTACCAATGTTTAGCGCACTATGGTGCGCAGGTAATCGCATCTAAACCTGGAAGAATATCAATCCCCACCATGGGGGAAATACCCGAGCAAAAGAATATCTCTATAACCGTAACTGAAGGAAATACGATTCAATGGAGCTGTCCAGAGCCGCCGAGTAACCCATCACCAACCATGACGTACTCGAACTCCAAAAGGAAGACGATAAACTCGAAATATTCCCGGTCCTCCTTGTTGATACCGAGAGCAACATTGGAGCATAAGAGCGTCTATTCTTGCACGGCGCACAATGATTTCGAAACGGTACCTCTTCGCACTTTTCTTAATTTGAACGTGGTAAGAGGTGGAAGTGGAAGAAATGAAAAACCGAGGTTTATAACGGAACCAAAACGCCATTACATCGTGCTTAAAAGTAAGTCTTTATCGAAGTCCAAAGGTTTTTTCTGAATCTAGCAATTTCTTCATAGATTCTGACGTCTTCTTAGAATGTTCAGCTATAGGCGAACCCGTCCCAACAGTACGATGGTCCAAACTCAACGGTGAAGTACCTAAAGCGCGAGTGAAAGAAGAAATTGGTGGATTGTACATACCTAACGTGAGAGAATCCGATCAAGGAACTTACGTTTGCGAATGTTCCAATCGCTTAGGGAACGTATCCGTCGAGATCCGATTAGAATACAACGAGGAACCCAGAATTGTTCGCGGTCCATTCATTAGAGATAATACGACAATCGTTGTGGAGGAAGGACAGGATTTAGAACTAGAGTGCGAAGTTGTGGGCGTTCCAACACCGGTAGTAAGTTGGTTCTTGAACGGAAGGACGATTAAGAACGACACCAATACTAGAATAGAAGGTAATATCTTGCGTTTCGAGACTATGCAAAAGAACCACGCGGGTATGGTGCAGTGTTTCGCGAGTAATGAAGTGTCCACGGATTGCGGCAACTTCTCCATGCCGGTATTACCTAAACAGATCTCCGGTGTGCAAGATTACGCCTCCACCACTTCCAAGCATAAGAAAAAGAAGCACAACAAGAATAGCAGGGGAAGAGTGCACGCCGCTCATATGATCCCTCCGACTAAACCTAACGTTACCCGATTAAGCGATGAATCGGTGGTGGTCCGGTGGAAAGTTCCATCCTCGGATAACAGTCTTCCGATCAAATTCTTCAAAGTACAATATCGCGATATCAGTCGCGAAAATGACGCGTCTTCAACATGGTTGACGGCAAATACTGACATTGCGCCACATATAACGAGTTTTGACGTAACTTCGCTGAAGCCCGATCATACTTATAGGTTTAGGATTGCCGCTGTCTACAGTAACGATGATAATAAGCCGAGTCCAAAATCCGATGCATTCCATCTCAAGCGGTTGGATTTCGAAACGAGAAATCCTTTGCCCATTCCAATCATAACGAAAACTGAAACTATTAATGAGACTTCGATTAAGGTGTATTGGGAGGTAAGATTATATTTGATGAGGTTTTGATTTATTTTTAAACGAGAAGCGAGGTATGTTAGGTGTTATTTATTCGTCAAACCGAAATAGAATAGCCATTGTAAAATATTTATAATTGTATCCGGAACGACAACGACCATGTCGTATAAATTTTTGTATTCCTTGATAGAAACTGGATCATTTACCGAGCCGCGTAATTTTTAATATTTTCAAGAATTTTCTACAAATTGTGTACCTAAAAAAAAGTAGAATATTATCGATCCTTCTATCGCGCTTTTTCCCTGCATTTCCCTGCATATTTATTTACGTAAGAAGAAAGTCAACAGAAATGGGGAGATATTGCGATGATCATGCACGAATATCCCAGTGCTGACAACGCCATCTTTAAATGCTTACAATCTCGGTGGTAAAGATACTAAACATATTGCTTTTTTTAATTGGAGTGGCAAAAATAACATTTCTGCAGCTGTCGTTTGTTGATACTTATACCGGTTGACATTGAAAAAATTACAATGCATAATATCGCGCGATAGAGGTCCATAAAATAACAGTAAAAGATGGTCTTATACATCATATTTTTAAGCTCCACGTATCTATCGAGAGAGATATCTATTAAGACATGTTCCTAATGTTATAACATTTATTGACGTGCCTATGCAAACACCTATGTGTTTGGCAGAGAAAGTTAATAGTTGAGTTATCAGTATAGTGCTGTTGCAAAGAAGCTGTTTTGCAAATAGTGAAAAATAATCTGAGGATAAGCACCAGAAGAACAAATTCAGCTGTACGGAATGTTAACCGTGAACCAGTTAGACAAGTCCTCAAAGAATAGCTTCTTCACCCGCTTCAAACAAAGCAATAAAGTTGAATTACACAAAATTTATACCAATACCAATTGTACGAGCTACTTTAAAATATTAGTTTAATTCTGACCAATTATCGTTCTAATCGTTTAAACATTTGCATTTATCATTATTTCAGTATACACCAATACCAAACATCACGATAAACGGATTCTTCGTGAACTACATGCCGGCAACAATCTCCGGCGACTACACCAAGGCAACTGTAGATGGTCAACACATACGTTCGTACATAATATCTCATTTGGATCCCGGCACCATTTACGAAATTAAACTGCAGACCTTCGATTCGAAGCTTGCCAGCGATTTCAGTCAGAAGATGCATGAGAAAACTACAGGTACTTGTAAAAATTCTTTAACAGATTGACCGCTCAGTCCCGTTTTGCCTCTGAAACATCTGATTTGAAGAACCTACATTTAAAGCGCAAAGAGCAACTAATTTCCTCCAAATTTGTATAAAAATAAATTAATTTATTTTTCATCTAGCGTTAATAATTGAAACAACATCAGCGCCACTTGCGAAAAGGTCAGGACCAGAGCAAACAGCAAGTGTTAACATATACGTAATTATCATCGGAGCAGTAATAGGAGTTGCGTTGCTGATAATCGTCATAATCGTGGTAATAGTTGGACGTAATTGGAAGAAGAAGAAAGAAGCTCCTCGTAACGGTGAGTTGCAATCAATCCCGCAGCATTTTAAATTCGGATAAAGATGGACATTGATTATCATCGTTTACAACCTATTTATTACAGGTAATAATGACAAACAACCGACCGAAGACCATCACATTCAAGTCGAGAATAACGAATACGACTATCGAGTGATGCCGTCAAAAAACGCTAGAGCGAACGGTTGCGTCATTTCCGCTAATCACATCACGATCCGGTCGAATCCTCTAGCGGATGCGGATAATAAGGTGAGATCGTAGTATTTTCCCTTCCGTTCGGATTCGTTGTTTTCCTGTCATCACACATCACATTCATCATCATGGCGAAATGCGATAAGACGAATTTAACCCTTTTGTAACCATCGTTCGTAATTCATTGGAATGTGGTGTTGGATATTACAATGTGTTAACGTAGATATGGTAATAATAATGTTGGGAGGTTCTAGTTTAAGTATAAGTAAAGTTATTTATGATGATTGTGAAAAGTTTTTTAATTATTAAAATGGTTTGGCCTTACAACAAATAAAGCTTGTTTGATGTTAGAATAAATTTATTAAACTATAAAAAATTTGTTAGTTTGTTATAATTTGAAAAAAAAAAAATTATTTGGATTCCATCCTGTATATTCCAACTACAATATACAGGGTACAATAAGGTTACAAAAGGATTAAACTGCATGCGCTAATGCAATTGAAGCACAACAAATCTCACACACTACTTAAAAACGTTCATCTGAGCGTAAAGCCGATGTCGCTACCCTCCTTTGATTGAACGAAGTAAACGATAGATCACGTGAGATTTGTTACCAACCGCCGCAAGCAAGAAAAATATACCTCTTCGCTTCGACTAACCACTAATAAATGCTGAATATGTGCTTAACATACGTACTTTATAACTCATAAACTAAAACTAGGTTAATTTCATCTTATTTCCAGAAAATTCTAGCTCGGATTTTTTCCAGAATCAGAACATGATAGAAATGTCATGTTTACCTTCACAGAACAACAACTGTTCTACGCAGCCGTCGGCTAGCACTCAGGAAATTCACCATCATACCGATAAGACGACCGCGAAGAACAAGAAGCAGAAGAACGGCGACAATTCCGGAGAAAATTACGTTTAGAAACTGTTACGTTGTGCGCGCATCCTTAACACAACAGACAATATATATTTGAACTCGAAAGACAATTTGCGGATGAACTATGGAAAGCCATCCTCTCGAATTATTTGAATCTCCCACCATTCAACACATGTTCTGTGCCTTGAAACAAATTTTATGAATGAAGTTAGTATTATATCTTGCCTATAAGCGAAAAAAAAGCGAATTGTACATAGTTTTTATTTAATTGTATATAGAAAAGTGATATATATCATGATGTTTTCTGTAAAGGCTGATGATTGCATCTTTTTTTTTTTTACTTTACGGAAGAACTTGAAATATGCTATAGGCATGCCACAGAGAGCTAATTGTAAACACAAAAAAATAAGACAAAAAAAGTTTCGTGTTTTACGATATATTTTTTTTTTAATACGGATTATTTATTTTATTTACGTTGTTATTATACCGAAGACAGCTTTACAACTTTGCTATTACATATACGTTTTTCATTCTCCAAAATTGCACAGAATAAAATGCGCGACCACTTCCTCCCTTTGTCCAAGAACCCAGTGAACCTTCCACTTCCATGTCAAGACCCATCGAGTGTCCTTGGTCCAAGGACAGATGTTTATTGTGTTTTAAACTCGCAAATACCTCACGGATGTGTGACAAATTCTTTCTCTAACAGTCTGGGACACTGTCAGCGCCCCAAATGATAAATTTGAGTCTACGGCTTATATAACAAACACCTGTAAATGTGCGAACAATACCAAAAAATACCCTTGCAGTTTGGTTGAAATTATCGAATAGAGCTCTTTACAATTGATACACTTTACGCGCCTATACGTTGATTTGTAAACCGAACAAAAATTTTGTCGCTTACGACACAATACCTTTATTAGATTAAAATGTTAGAATACTTGATTTGATTATCATAACTTGAGATAACGCTAATTCGTAGCCTTTACAGAACACGGACGAATTTATTAGAAAGCATTATTTCTATTATATAAATGTATGGCAGCTGGATATTAGGCGAAAGCAGTATAGCGAAAAATGAGACGTGTATTTTAAGCAATAAGACAATCAATTCTATAATTATTTATTGTTATATCTACATACATCTTGTAAGACTTTGTTTTCGTTATTTTTTCTTTTTTTTTTCTACGTTTAGTGATATTTTATGACGTTAAACCAATTATTAACTGAAAAAGCAACGTGAGAATCTCTACGTTCAAGAATGGCTAAACCTAGCTCGAATACTATTACGCTTGATTACTGTTGCTCTGAACTGTTTAAAACTGATTCAAACAAATATATGTAATTATCAAAGTGGCGACGTTGCGTGCAGTTTGTCATAGGCGTTACGTTCGGTGGCAGGCTAAGTCTCGCATGTGTGTAACTCGCCACGTAGGAGGCAGTAGTAGGCAGAGAGCCACGGCAGTACTGGCCAGTACGCTACTGCATATACCCGATCGACGCTTGGCTGACTAACACTCCGCTAGCAAACTGCACCGAACGTCCTCACTCTAGTATATACTAAAGGAAAAGATGCAAGATATTGGTTTACACGTTTATGTAAAATGCTTTGAACTGATTTTCATTATTGTGAATGTTATATTTTTGTTTTTTTAATAGTTTTTATTTTTTAACGTTTAGTACTTAGTAGATTATAACATTTATTTATGAATCTATAACATTGTACATCACATACGATAGAATAACAATTTCTTTAAACATAGTGAGTATTGTTAATGCAAACAACTAAAAATACTATTGTTTTTTTTTTTAATTATTATTAATCAGACTGGATATGTAAATAGACTAAAAGGAAATGAGGTTGTGAATTCTTCTTTTCAACGTGGAACACGAACAAAAATAACATGTAATACCTGTAAATAGAAAAGGAGCCATTTCTTCTGATATGTCAATGGAAATCCTTGGATGTATTGATACGGCATACCTGGGAGCTATATACGTATAATTTTTTTACGATGTGCCTTATTGCTTGCCTTAACGGAGGAAGATCAATTTTTTCGAATTATATGACCATCTCCCGATTATGTACTCTGTATACCATGTAATGAGCTAGGGCTTTTGACAATAAAAGAATCATTTTCATTGATATTAGTTTGCTGTTGAATGAACCACAACGTAGAAAAGTACAAAATATAAATTTTAAACGAAATTATATAAAATAGAGGAAATCGATGATTTTAACGTGTTTAATATTTGCAACTAGAAAGATTTTTTTGTTGTAATTTGAAAGTATGACATTATTTAAATAATTTTGATTAATTTTACACGGTTTTGATAATTCACATGATACATTCAAAATGTTTCAAAAGTAATCAACAATCAAGGCCTCAGCGCAGTAATGTTAGATGAAACAACGATTCATGTTATCTTTCGTTTCGATGTATGACAATGTATCAAATTCAAGACATAAAAAATAACAAGAGAGTCTTAACTAAATTAGAAAATTTAATTCCAATTAAGGCATCATGATTAAAGAAAAAAAAAGAAAAAGTGCATACTCTCACACATGAGTAATAATGTTACACATGATTAATCCATTGCTGACGCTATTATTATTATTGATAATACAGGGTTTGTAGTAACAAACCCTGTATAATGAAGACCTGATGGCAATGTTAGTCCTGGGCACATGAGCGTAAGATAGGTTTGTCTGCCTAGACAGGGCAAAGAACAAGAAAGTTAATATGTGCCAAGAACTCAGGAACATCAAGACCATTATACTCGGCGTGCTTTCGAAATTCCAAAGATTCAACATTTAAAAATTGCAAGCAAAATAGTATGGCTAAGACCTTGCTCCGGATAAGTATTACATTTTTTATAATGTAGAAGCTCTAAGCATCTTCTTTGTATATGTTCAAGCAAGATTATCTGTTAATTGTAGATGACCGACCAGATTAAAAAAGCATATTCTAATTTCGGCCGAACAATTTTTCCCTCACCTTCAAGATATATGACTAAATAATAATAAAATTAAAAAAAGAACAGCTTTGCATCTCGATACACGCAATTTACGTTTTGAATTTTAAGTACACTGCCGTTCAGAGAAGTTCGGTCGGTTAGTAAAAAATATGAAAAGGTTACAGAAACAAACGAAACTAAAAACAAAATGCAATTTTATTGTATGTACAGGTAAAAAAGACAAAAATAAATAAATAAAAAGTTATTCCGGCCTAATATAACATACTGAACATTATTTTTTTTTTTTCATCGAAAAAACCTCCTTTGCTGTTAATCACCGTTCGAACTATTCCAGGCATTCTTTCGATAAGTTTTGTTAAAACGGATTGTGGAATATTAATCCATTCATGTTGCAGAATATTCCGTAAATGTTCTTGTGAAGTTGGGCATATTTTTCGGATCCTCCTGTCCAGTTCATCCCACAACAACTCTATCGGGTTCAAATCTGGGCTTTGTGGGGGCCGTGTCATTACTTTAAGGGTGTGCTGTTCTTCTTGCTCCTTCAGATAGTTGTTACGCACTAACGCAGTGTGTTTTGGGTCGTTGTCATGCATGAATGTAAAGTTCCAAATTTATATCTCTACGCCTGTGATAAATAAACAAGAATGATACTGCGGTATATTTCCTAAATGTATTGTTCGTTAATAATCCCCAAACGACCCGTTTCAAAAGATCGGCACTTCCGAGAAATTCTTGGAATGATAATAAAAGGGACTTTATTGTGGTTGTCGCAATATTTCTACTTTACATAATAATTTATGGCTTTAATCCCTTAGAAAAGAGCGTATGCTTAATATTTTTCTAATTTTATGTATTAATAATTGTATACAGTGTGATATAATAGATTTTTATTGTATGACCGAACTTCACTGAACTGCAGTGTACATCCCCGATAAGTATCTTTTGAATAACTTTTTATTTCATTTAGCATACTTCCTTTCAATTTTTTCACAATTATCTAATTCTTTAATCAGAAATCCAGGGTTATTTATTATTTTAAAGTAAGCCTTACATAAATATTAGAATTTTAAATAAAAAAACGCAATTTTCAAGGCGATTTTGGTAATCCTAGCACATAGCCAGCTTTCTCCTATATAGTCATACTCAAGTTGATTTGTAATTCAGCTTGTACATAGATATACGATACATTTAATTAGCTTCATACACAATAAATCACCAAATTTCACTTTCCTTTATCAATAAATACCACCCAGCACTAACGATTGCGCCCATTTTGTCCGCTATAACAATTGCGGTAATGTTACCGCGCTGGTGAAGTGAGCTAATAAAGTAAAATGTAAGCGTATTTACATAAATGTGCAATAGGCATTAGCGACAAGGTTAACGGTTAATGGTAATGTTACGTATTTACTATAAAATAATTAGAAACAGTTGCTGAAGAACAAAGGAACTATTAAGAACTGTTTAGAGTGTACAATTCGTTAGCATGGCTTGGCAATTCCTTATTAATTTGTCAGTTTTGATTGTATTCGTCGAGTGTCTTCCAAGTGCAAAAAAGCAACATTATTACAATAACATTTTACCATCGGAAGACAGCGATAAGTTCCATATTTTGGAAAGTGAGATTTTAGAAACAAAATTCCGTGCAAAACGACAAGATGATAAAAACTCCACAAGCGAAGAAGGACCATCGGTAAAAGATTTGGAGGATTCGTTCGGAGGTAATTCCCACAGCTCCGATGTGAAACAAGAAGCTCCGACCACTCCCAGGACTGGCTTTTACTTTCTGTTGGATTGGAATTCCTTCTTGGAATTGGATAATATGGAAGATGGCGATAAACGAAAAAGGATCAGCCTGCAATTTCGTCCAAAAGCAGGAGATCCGTCGAGATTTCTACCTGTAACCGTACCTTAGGTTGCAGTCGTGTTGGTGCATCGTTTGGAATTCCGACGTTACGTAAGGAGAACGTTCTGTGAATTTTATCGCAATAAACTGGATTAATGTTATTTTAAAAAATCGGAATCGTGAAAGTGAACTTGTTTCCGATCGAAGGTGAATTGCAATTTGTTGCGATGCAAAGTGAGCTTGTGAATGCGCATTCTTTGAGTAAATGGGAAAATAAGGCGACTAGAAGCGCTCTTAGGAATAAAATTAATGTACTTTCTATTCGACCAAGCAGCAACAATTAGAATAATGGCGACGAAATTCGCACTGCCATTGTCTCGTTATCGTTGAGTTGGCAAATATATTATACATAATTTAATGCATTATTTTAAGTAATTATTATTCTGAAGCTAAATTAAAACAATCTTTTTCGAAGTGTCTTTTCTGCATAATCGCCAATAACTTCAGACCTAACTTATTACCCTGGGCCCGTTAAAGAAACAACGGCATTTTGTAAAAATCTCAAACTATGTCAATGGTCCCATAAGCTAAGGGAATATTGATGGCATTGAAGAGATCAGAATTGTGATCGAAACAACATCTTTTCTCTTCATTATTTAGGACATTACATTATATTTCTATAACTGTAATAATTACGGTGCTCATCTACAAAATAAGCGTTCTTTTTTTTTCGTAGTGTGAAATTATTTAAGTTAAAACTTGTAAGGTAGGTAAATAATTTCATATCTTAATTATAAATTTCAATATCCAGAATGCAGAGTGGTTATTTTTTAAATCATACATCAATGTATAGATTATTTATTGCGCAACATTTAAAGCTAAGAAATTGAGCGTAAGTGAAACGAAAAAGATGGCCATCTAAATCATTTGTAACCTATATTTTCAAATTGAAAATTTATTTAAATTTCGAAAATTTCTCTTTCCTTGCACATAAATATTTCACATAATTGACATTTACAGCAAATTGATTTGGCAAGTATGATATTTAAACACGTTTGTTATGTCTACATCGAATATTTGTTAATTTGTAATAAAAAATAATGCACATTTTGGTAAATAATTGTTTATGCATAAAATATTTATGATAGTAAAACGCCGCTTGCAACCATGTTCCTCAGCGTGTAAGGATCGGTTGTGGTGGTTCGGGGATATGAGAACGTAGTCGGTGAAATTCGCGAATACGTTTTGGGAATTTCTGAAACACTGCTTTTGTACTCGCAATTAGCGCATTCACCTGTGGATAACATCCACGAATTGTCTCTGCCACAAGATGTAGAGCGTGATTTTTACATGTAATACGTAAAAAGTTACCACACTGTTCCTTGAGAGACCTGCCTACAGAAAGCATGGTTGCGGCACCATCTCCTATAAACATCAAGATTTGATCTCTGGATATTTCAAATTTTTCCAATGTGCTTAACACCACTTTTGAGATTACTTGGGCAGTACATTCTTCTATTCGTCTAAAAGCTAATAAAATTGAAGATAACGATTGATGTGGTTCCATTTTGCACACCATAGCATTAAGTACAGGTCTTTTTTTGCAAACAGTTGTTTCATCCACACACAAGCACACTTTTTTATTTTTCTGTTCAGCCTTAATTTTGTTTTCTAAATGTGCACGTACAGATGGTAAATAATTTCGTAACGTGGCCCTGCTCGGTAATGTAATATTGGCGTGTTTGTTCCAAAACGAAATAAATGAATCGTCGTTTAGCAACGCCAGATTACACTGAATCATCATTGTACATAAATGAAATAAGAATCGTTCGTATTTTGCGGCGACACCGGTTTTGATATTATTACGGTTTGCACTTTGCACGCGCCGTTAACAATGTGTTTCTGAGCAATACGTTGGATATATATCGCACACTGAACGTTTAATTTTTACGGCGTCATAAGTCAAATCCGGATAATCTTTAATGAACCTATTCACTGTCTTTAATGATAGCTGTTTTCTCAATCTACATACCTTCGACATTATTAAAAACAGAACACAGAGTACTTCGCTGCTACTATTACGTACACTCCAGGCGGCAACGAACTAGATACTGACTAGTGTTTCGCATGCGAGAGTTCATTCATTAGCTGCGCCGATGGTTCCCACCCGAATTTGCCTACTCTTATTATTAGAGTTAAAGGATACTATTGAAAAAGACTTTTATTCCCGCTAAGAAATATAAGCACAGCGGCACACCAGCAGATTTAATAGATAATGTATAATATTTGCTATCATTTTTGTCTGGGATCTAGTTCCTCGTTAATTTCCTTTAGAGTTTTTAGATCCTTTCACAAAATTTGTCATCATTTGAGATAGAGGATTTCATAAAATCCAATATACAAACTCTTGCTCAAACTTGTCTGTCTGATTTTTCTTTGTTGCTGTTACTATTGCCATCGTGTTTCCAATTTTGTCTTTAAACTAAACTTTTGGGAGAAGATTCTTGACTCAGTTCTTTTATAATGTGATGTTTTGGAAAGTAATTCATTGATCAACTGTATGAATAACAAACTGCCTCTTGCGTCTTCTATTATCGCATGAGCACTCCCAGATTTGGTGAATAGGTGGTCTATAAATTCGAGCTCCACCTCGTAAAGATTGTTGATTAATACAATTTCATAACTGTCTCGAAAAAACAGTCGCCATCACTTTCCCGGCCGTTGGAGTAGTTTAGGGCCTTTTTGGAACCGATTCGCAGCCCACTGTTTCGACTGCGCCGTTACTTCAGAAGTGTAAGTTTCATTTGCAGTTATTAATCGATGCCAAAACTCCGATTTTATTCGTTTAAACTGCTTGAACAGCGTTGTCATGCCTAAATCTTTAGTCAATATTTAACAAACATCTTCTTTCGAGATGTTTCGAGATCTACAACCACTGCTGCCTCTCTTAGTTTAATTTGACGGTCTTCTAGCACCAATTGCTGAACCTTTCCAATGTTATCATCGATGGTGATTGCAGTTTTTGGCCGTCCCAAACGTTCGTCACCAACCAACATGTTTTAGATTCAGCCGTTTGGGTACAGTGAAATTTCACTATGGCTAATGAAGGCAGTTGTCCGTTTTAGAAGAACCATTACAAAATAATCTACGGTAAAGTAGTTTTTTTAATAACTAGTTTAATAGAAAATTCAACAAATATGTCCCAGTTTCCTCTATGTGTAAATAAATCATTTCTGGGACACTTGGTGACATATTAAAAGAGAAAACAGATAAAATGCACAGATCGAATAGTAGTACTTCAGATAATTAGGAGGTTTCAAAATTAAAAACTTAAATATTGAGCGTCACGCTGTTTAATTTGGTACAACGCGCTAATCGTCTAATAAATACCTCGGAACTGTTTGGCACCTTTGCCAATTCAACAAAAAAAGAACGATGTCTTGCCTCTGGCGATTCTATCAAAGCGTATTATTACGAAATTCATCCTATTAAATTCCATCCTCCCACCTCTCCTCATCATCATCCCACGAAAGCAATTTAATTAGTTCTTGTGAGTAAACACGGTATACCAACCGTCCATCCATGTGATCATCGTACACTAGTGACCTAGTTGATAGCGGAGTCATGTCACCGATATACAAACACTTCTTCGGCGTCCGTGGCGAGGAACCACAGTGGAAAGTGGGGTTCTCACCTGTCGAACTTCTTCTGGCGATCGTACTGTACGAGTGCCAGCACCTGGTGGGGAATACCTCGAAAGAAATCAAGTGACTCCGGGTCAAACAGTATCATCCGAGTCGTGGTCGCGACTTCGAAATCCGATGGCATACTGTGCTTTTTCCTTTTTGCGAATTTACTAGTCTAATTCAACATTAATTCGCCGATTATCGAGAGACGAAGTAGTGTTTTCTTTTTTTTTTTTACGAGAATTAGTGCACCAACGAACTTTAAATATTTCCATCGTAGCAAAGTTTAAAGGAAAAGGTTTGTATCAGAATTACTATCACTTTCAGTTATCTACGCTAGATGTAAGCGTGCATCTTGCGGAGTTTAAAATTAGATTTAAAGCGTGGAATAAGAAATAATGAAAGTAAGATCTTGTCAGTGTTCTGACGTGATTTTCACTTTCGTATCTCTAGTAAAATATATGGTTTGGCCTACTATTTTCGTGTGTAATTGATGGTTGTTTAGAGATTTAAAAGAGTTGCCGCCGCGGTTCCAGCGAAAACCCAAAAAAATTAATTTTATCGTTGCGATTAACAGTTCAGCTAATAATCCTTAATAAGGTCGAGATTGTAATATGCAAATTCTATTGTATGAATACTAATTAGGCATGAAGATTATTTAATAGGCATTAAATGTTAAACTGTTTTTTGTGGTGCATTGTAGGTGCAATAGTGCATTAATCACCCTTGGCAGAACAGTCTACAAGCATTGTTGAATAGTGATTTTTGGAGTGAAGTACTGGTCATATTTTATATTGTGTAATTTTTCAATTGGGGGCTTATTAAATTTTGGGTTGTATTTCAAACCAATGCTCGATAATATAAAGATCCCCCCATTATTTGATTTTTGGCTCTTTTTTGCCAAACATGTTTCCTCCATAATGCTTGTTTGCATCTAGAAATTAGGCTTTGCTAGTAGATTTTGTAAAAAAACTTAATTAGGTTTTTAGCATATTATTACTATTATTATTATCACCTATGTACAGATACGTTTCGCCGTACTGTGTATATTTGTGGAAGGTGGTAGCTAAAGGCGGCAACTAATGTTAGTCAATCCTTGCGGCTCTCGCAGATCGTGATGCTAGGAATCTCTGGTTTCAATCGCAATTATGTCAACAAATTATATCTTTAATCAGATGCTCTCATCCTTAAAAACCAGGATAGTAAATTAATTTATTAGGCAGGGGTTTAAGGTAACCATTATTGGGAAAAATACCAAACAATTTTTTTTTAATTCTCTTGTAAAAATTGTTGATCTGAGATAACTCCATTTTTTAGTATTAAAACAATTAAGTATTAATAAAACCATTCAAAAGGGGATCGTATCCTCGTGCGTTAATTTCAAAGGATATTATAGCGCAACCCGAATGATTTTTGGCGTCGATTCGTAACTGTTGATGAAACATGGATTCATCACACACAAAAACAATGAGTTTCTCGTGGCCAATCGGCGTTAAAGAAGGCCGAAGCCACTTTATGATCCGACAAGATAATAGCCACGGTGGTTTGGGATGTATTGACTAGCTGAAAAAGGGTAAAACGATTAATGGCGAATATTATGCCGAGTTATTGGATCGTTTGAATAATGCTGCGAAAGGGAAACGTTCGCATTTAGCGAAGAAAAGAAGAGAATGTTGTGTCGTCGCCATGGCAGATTTAGCCTCCAGCGATTATTTCCTATTTCCGAATATGAAAAAATGCCTCGGATTGATAGATCGCTCGTGCAATTCACTATATCTGTCCCAGCGACATTTTTCTTCGAGCCTGGACAGGCTCAAGGTTTCGCTGAGAGGTGAGAAATTTTCATCGAATGAGATAGGAAGCAGCACTAGGAAAAGTGTACGTTCAGAAATTAAACTGAATTTGACAAAAAATTATTTATTACAAGTGATTTAAATTCTTAAAATCACCAAAACATTTCGATTCAAAGTTATTTTCCAGAAAATTCTCTTATTCGTCTAGAAAACATTGAAAATACAAAAAATTACTATACGGTGCACTCCAACTCAATCCCCATCAATGTACGCGCCCTCCGCAAACGAAAGACGATAAACCAGTGTTACCGAAGCTTACGTTAAAAATTACCCATCATGATGTAATGAATGTCAATGAACTCACGCATCCTACATAAAATGCATCCTCTTGATATTGGCTTTCTCTTAAGAAATATTGAAAATATATTCGTGTTATTTGTGAATGAATTGTTAACGTATATCTAGGGCTTCCAATTAGAACCTTGAGGAAAGAATCTCGGCCTTGCACTACTTAAGCAGGTGTCTATATTGGTTACGACTAAAATTTGAACAAAACAGGATAGGTAAATCTTCTTTAATAGAGTTTCATTAAGTATATCTAGTGAGACGTGCTGGTTTAATTCTCTTTAAACGATTCTACGCACGGTAATAGTATTACCCAACAAGCTATCAGCTATTAGTAATTATTTCGAACAACTTGGTTTTTTGGTGACAAGCTTGTAAAAAAAAGAAAGTAATAGAATTACCTTGTGTTCGTTTAGAGAGAATTATTTCTACATCATGCTCCTTCTTACGTAACAGTGCGTATTGAAAATGTGCCATAACCTATAGGAAACGTAAGAAATTTTGAAACGACCGCTGAAGCTATTAACCCACGAAATTATCTAGATATGACATACTTTACGATCGAGAAAAGATAAGTATGTATATGCGGCGACGAGTTATAACTGTATCGGCTTTAGCTGAACAAATTTAACAGTAAAATGCGCCAATCAACAGTTATTTGATACATATAAAAATGTCGGTGATGGTAATGAGAGTTCTTGAAGGTAGATGCAGTTATAATGTTTATTTCAATTGTACATCGTAGCGTTAAAAAGAAGAAAATATGAGAATTTTATTTTATAATGAAAAGGGTACGCCTTACTTCGATGTTTATTACTTGTATTTGTGTATTTGAGTTATTTCTGATATACTAGCTCGATAACACAATGTAAAAGATTATTTTTTTTGATTTAAAGATATTATACTATAACGAATCAAGATACTTATATCTCGGAGCAAAAAAGATCGCTACTTGGTCGACATGAGCTTCAAAAAATAACCAGGCTCTCTAAAGAAGGTGTTCAAATTGGTGGCCTTTTTCTTGGATTTGTTTGTGTTAATAATTGACGGCATTTTATATGCCTGGATTATTACGGAATCCATCAATAGACTCCATAATTCTGTTTCATAGTTGCTCTTCGTTACTTAATTCTAAGGCAGAAATTTTATTTTTCATAAAGCCCCAAAATGGAAAATCGAGAGCATTAAGGTCGGGACTACGAACTGCCCCAGAACCAATTACCACTTACATCGTTTTTGCAAAAATTCCTTTGTTCTTAGAATAATGTTCAATGACTAGCAAAGTGTTCAGTTCTTTTCCCAACAAATTTCGGTGGAGTTCACCTATCGATCGACTAGGCAATCGAAGTGAACCAGTTACATAATTGTCGATTGTACCTGCCCCGACCCCCAACCAATTACCACTTACATCGTTTTTGCAAAAATTCCTTTGTTCTTAGAATAATGTTCAATGACTAGCAAAGTGTTCAGTTCTTTTCCCAAAAAATTTCGGTGGAATTCACCTATCGATTGACTAAGCAATCGAAGTGAACCAGTTACATAATTGTCGATTGTTAAATCGATGATTAAATCGTTAATCCCCGATCACGAATAATGTCTTAATTTTCAGTTGTAATTGTTGGTCACCGCGATGAATAACATTCGTGCATCATCTCTGGTTAGGTCCATCCATGGACTTGCTGTATATTAGATGAAATTTTAGCAACTATTATGCATTTCCAATTTCACTCATTTGTCTCAAGAGTTCCTTCACGAAATGGTCCCAAATAACAGGATCATATAAGATCGTCATTTTCTGTAAATTTCCTAAGTGTAAGGCTTGCAAATACAAGATAACCCCATCGTGTCCAATCTATAAGGCGCATGTTGAATTTCTTCAAAACCGTTATCACCGAAGCGTTTGTAAGCTTGGAGAACCTAAGCAACTCTACCACACTCTAGCTTTTCTTTAATATTTGAAGTACTCATGTTAAATTTGGATGATGCTCTAAAGATGATGCTCCCAATTTAAATTCAATTTCAAATAGAAAAAAAGTTGACGAATTTTGTTGCTAATTGTTGTAAATTATCCTAGATACGAAGATTACCAAGACAAAGCTCGATAAATAATAATTAAGAGATTGAGCAAAAACTATTTAACTTCATTATGTCTAGAAACTAGTATCGGTCCCTGATCTGGAAAGAATGTTATTAACAATTTTCCCTAATTAATTAATTTAACATGTTACATGTTATACAATTAGTAGAAATCGTACTTCACACACGAAAATTTGACGTAATTACACGCTACACGCTGCACAATGTAAAGAGTTTCGCTTTAAACTACCATACATTGTCTTCCCCTGTGATGCTAGTGCTCAATTCACCGCAGTTCGTAACCATCGATTGTATAAACGACGTTGCAATAAAAAGTACCATAATGACGCGTTAAAATAGAAAGTGAAGGAAAGTTTATAAGTTGTTTTTCAATAGAATTGAGCGGTGTGACGACGTCCGGAAGATCCCACAGATCTATCTCGGCATCCCGTCGACGCGGCGACAGTAAAATTAAGTTATGTATGTTTAGAGATTTTCGATCTAATGGTGTGTGAGTAAAAAGAAATTATTTACGAGCTAGTTTCAAATTTGGAATTTTCAGCATAAAGTGAGTATATTTTCTTATTAGTTTTGGCGAATGTTTATTGGCGAAAATAGTTTCTAAAATTTCCGCAATCTTTGTGAATCTAAGGATGGGATGTAAATTATCTTCCGTTACTAGAGGAGACTCGTCTTTAATGAGAAGATTTATTTATATTTGTGAAAACTAGGTCTAGTAGTTGTCATTGGAAATTAAATACACTAAATTAATTTGTTAATAATTTGTTTTGTTTGTTAACTTTCAAATCGTTGAACATTACCGTCGTAAAATTGTGAAATACTCAAATCGTCAAATATAAAGAAGTTAGTTGTGCCTCGAGTAAAGCTAGAAATCCTTCCAAACAAATAGACTGAAGGTCTGGAATAATATAACTTAAATACACATTAAACTTAATTGAATTGACAAATACTTCACAGCCAATAATATCGTTTAACATAAGAACTGGGTTTACATGCTAATAATGCGCCACCAACACCTTAAATTAGAGTTTCTATCTTCTCTTAACATTGTATACGAAGCAGGAAATATTTCATTATTTAACGCATCATTAAACAACCACGCTGCAGTAATAAAAACAATATGACGTTTCACATCACATATGTATGTGATGTGAAACGTCTTTCTAATGTTAGAAAGAAAGAAGTCACAATATCATCGTTGGATACACTCAGTTTAACGACTCGATTACGCGGATACCATTTTTATAACTGAAATTTTACGGTGTCGTGATCTAATAGCTAAGCCTGCAGAAACGAGATGCGCTTCACGAAATTAGCAGAGACTAAACAGACTCGTGTTTATTCGTCTCATGAGAATGGGTTCGTGTTGCTTTCTGGTTTCCCCGAGAGTCGACAATCTGTCTAGTCTCTGCTAATTTCGTGAGGCGCATGGAAGGTGTACTCGTTTCTGCAGGTTACTAATAGCTGGTGGTCTAGAGTCGAGAGTGCATTCACAACTATATCTTCTAATCACCAACCCCTTAGTAGCACAGATGGTTGGCGCAACGTTGGCTGCCAATCACGGATCGCTTGGCTCGATGTTAGCAATAATGTCGGCATTACGTGAGGATGTGAAGATTTTACATTTTTGGCCGAACATTGGTTCTTTGGGCGAATTATCTACTTTGGCGAGCACCGACCTTTAATATTCAATATTAAAATTGGCTCACTGTTGTTTGTCAACCGTAGGGTCACATGTTTACAAAGCTCTGGCAACTTATCTTCAACGGCTTGCTTATACTCAAGTGTTTACTGCTAAGCTTAGTTTGATTATCATTTCCCGATTGTCGCCCAACGCTTAACCAATTTTGCTGATTTCGAGCCAGTTAATACCCAACTGAAAGCCAACCGTCAGCCAACCAACAGCGCCACCGGGGTATTAACAGAATGTTGGGTTGTAATAGTAACTAAAAATTGAATAAATCTTCGTACTCGACTCCTTTGGCATATGTCTTTGCGGTTTAAAGCAGTGAATATTAAAAGAACTCGACAAATTTGCAAACTTCTAAAAGGTTAATATTCCTATTTTCCTCGCATCTTTTAAGTTATTAACTACAAAATTAAATATGTCAAACATTAAAGAAAATTCTCCTTTCATTTCCAGATGTACTTGAAATACGCAACCCTCACATTACTACTATGCGGCTCTACATTTTGCCACCAACCGGCTAAAGAGGTTCACGATGCTTTCTCACTTCATCCTGTGGCGATAAATGATTTCTATACGAGTCCAGAAAGTGCTAAGCAAGATCAGCCTCCCGCCAAAGAGAACATCGAAGAAACGATCGAAGAGGTGCAAGGCTTGATCAAATCTAACCCTAATTTGCCGCGGTTAACGCGAGGGGAAATAATCGACATTATAGAGAATATAACAGATTCGAACGTAACTAATACTAGGGAAGAAGGCAAACGAGCATTGATGGTGGTAATGCCTTTCACGGCGGGAAGCGCTCAAGGTGACGATATTAAAGAGTTGTACACTAGGACTCCTGTTACGCACATTATTGGCGGGCAACCTCCTCCAACTAAGAAAGTGCTGAAGAAGAATCGAAGAAGACCAACTTTGCCTCCAGTTCAATTGCCGGAAGCGGAGATTGAGAATCTGTATAAAAGACCTGTTCAAAGTTCAACTTTAGCGTCGACTATGTTAACTAGGATAACGAAGTATTTGGTAATGGATACTACAAGTTCTTCTCCAACTGCTTTTTCTTCCACTAAAGCTCCTAGGGTAACCCCTCGGACCACTACTTTTACCACGAATCCACCTCCGATTCAATTTAGACCTAAAGTACCTCAGAAATCCAAACCTCAAAAGAAATACTCTAATCACAGATATCCTGAAGATTTTAACAGCTCAAAAGGTGGTATCCACATCATAAGTCCACCACAATTCTCTCAATTGCACCACGATAACCAATTTACGGCACCATTCACCATTAGTTTAAACAAGCTGCAACCAGTAACCGAATATGTACCTTCAACATCGACTCAGAGGAATATCATCGATGACATACCGATTCCAGAAGATTACAAGCATGTAGTTAAAGATTTGAACTTATTGATAGATACCGGAGATAACACGTATCAAAAACCAAGCACTGAAAAATTGACCACACCCAAGGAGGTGACATCCCAAAGGACTTATGGAACCACATCAACTAGGATGCCTGATATTTCTAATGTTGCTGAGAATTTGTCGTCAGACATGAAGGATTTGTTAATGAATTTTGGTTTGCTCAACGATCCCAATAAGAAACCAACCATTCCCATCCCATATACAGAAAGTGTACCTTATAAACAAAATGCTGATATTGATCCAAAATCATATATGAGTTTCAAACCGCTGCCGGACAGCGCACCGTCTAGGAGCGAAATGGAAGAGTTTCTCGCACGATTTGGATTGGGTAGATCGTCTTTTAGATCCCAGAAATCAATAGCCACGAATCCTCAGAAGAAGGAGATCGGTAAGAATGCCGAAATCAACATGGACGCCATTCCGGATAGTATGAAACACGTCATGAGGGATTTAGGTTTCGCCACGAATTTAGAAAAGATCCAATCGTTAAATCAGATCAGCCATCAAGCGAAACACGTCTTCAATCCCAGCATTCAAACAGCAAACGAGGAAGAATTAAAGAAATTGAGCCAATTGCTAGATATGATCAAAGATCTAGAAAAGTTTAATGGAAATATCACAGAAGAAAACATGAAGAACGTAGACGTTACTGCGTTAAAGGAATTAATCGGCGATTTCAATGGACATAAATTCGTTCCTTTAAACGAGAAAGACGCCCCGAATCCTTTAAACGATATCGATGGCAACTTAGAACAACGAAACGGAATTAAACGACAGGAAAATTCGACAACCACTTCTCCAACGACCGAATCTGCTACTGAAAGAACCGCTAGTCCATCGCTTGTGGATCTGGAAGCTTCGTTTGGGAACCAACCAGACGTTGCCGTAGTTACCACTACACCCGAACCTGCCACGACCACTCCGAGAACAGGATTCTATTATTTGCTTGATTGGAATAGCTTTCTAGAGCTTGACGATCAACTTGGCAAGAGAATTAATCTCAGGTTTCAACCACACGTTGGGGATGCTAGACAATTTAGAACGGTTACGGTGCCTTAGTGATCTTTTAGGGTCCATGAAGAAACTTTTTTTTACGTAAGATGAATGAAGCTCATGCGTTACAGTACATGACACAAGCTTTATTCTGGTGGAATTTGCAGAGACACTGTTGGGTATAAATAAAATTAGAGGATTATGGAATTATATATAGTTGTGTCAGTTCACTTTTCATACTACAAATTAATGCAATTCAAAATGGCAGAACATGTGGAATAATGGATTAATTTGAGTAGTGAAAAGTGTGCTTGATACGGTGTCTCTGGCTTAACTTAGTAATATCAACTTTCTTGATTAGCGGAATACCATGAGCTTGAATTTTGTTGTAGACGTACTAATTATGGTAGAAATTGGTGTATGTGTCCGTGCGTACTGATATTGTTATTGTACATAGTATTTATTTATTTGTTACATGTAGTTGCTATTTGTAATAAACATGGTGAAATAAAGATAAGCTGTATTATTCTTTCTTCTTCTTAAGTTGCCCTAAAAATAATTTAATTAAATTTAAAGTTGTTTAGTTTTAGCTGTTTAATACAGCATTTATTTTTTTTAGTTTAGGCTTTATCAAAATTAAAAAATTAATTTTGAATCAATTTAGACGAAGTGTTTTTAACGTTATTGGTGTTTTACACCCAAATTTTTTCGAAAAAAACGTATCTAACGGCAGTAAGATTTCTGACCGAATAAATATAAACTGAATGTTTACTTTATTCTAATAAAATGAAATGAACCTCCACATTCTAACTTCAATTTTATTAATGAACATTTTGGGGATTTGCCTAATAAATTAATATAAATAAATTATAAAATTACAAGAAGGAATATTCCAAATAAATAATAAGAATATAATCAGTGGGTACTCTGCTTTTGCTCTTAATCTCTTCCTAAATATGGTATATGTACTAAAATGTTTCTGCCACGAATATGTTGCATGAATGACAACGAGAGTCTCCTAATAACACAATTTTTTAACAATCTTAAGTAGCAAGACGCGATATGTGAAGCCTTAAATAAGCTTTAAAATTCCGACCAATATCCTCAAGATTAAGAGTCCCCATTTTCGCCTTTTCAAACTTTGAAAACATCCACGTTTTGTGGCCGTTTCGTGCTTATTTGTGCCGCAAAAATTTTATTTTCTGTCATCATTCCGTTCCCGAGACACGATACACGGAAATGAGGGGGAATGCTGCTCAGACACATATTGGCAGTGACCGCACCAATTTTTCGATTTTTGAAGATTTGATAATGGCAACGCTTTGCGCTCGCCATGTGCTTATTTGCTTCGTAAAAATTCCGTTTTGTACTCGTACCGTTTTCGAGATATTTCAGAGGATTTGGAGGATTGGTGCGAACAGCGCTAATTTTTAAATTTTTTACAATTTAATAATTACATCGTTTTTCTGCTGATTTGTTCCGCGAAAATTTCGTTTTGTGCTTCGATCGTCTTCGAGATATTTGACAATGACAAGGGTTGGTGCGGTGTGGTTTCTGGAAACTTGTTAAATTTTACGTACGGGTACAAATACGTACACGGGTACGGGTGTAAATAAATAAGGGTTCTTCATTCTCAAGTCTGTCGAAAGCACAAAACGCAAATTTTACGGTGCAAATCAGCATATGACGAGCGGAAAACGCAATTAATACCGTGCCTACCAAATATGTCTCAACAGTCCTTATTCTCGTATATTTTGTCACTCGAATATCTCGAAAACGAGATGAGTAAAAAATTTATTTTTTACGGCACAAATCAGGAAAAAACGATAGCCTGGTTAAATTTTGAAAAAGTGAAAATGCGGGAGCTGCGACAAATTGGGTCCCGTTTTTAAATCTAAAATAAGTCGAGAACGGGATGAGCACAAAATAATGTTTTTAACGGCACGTATCGTGAACTCTGTAATTAATTTTAATTGAAAAGGGATGACGAGGAAAGTTGCATTCGGATTGGATAATGTTAATTCCACGCTTTAGGGGGACCTTGTATATCAAATAATTCACATGCAAATTCTAGATTTTGTTTTATACCATATGTTATTAAAAAAAAATTTTTTTTCAAATCCACGAATGAAGAACATAGCAGTTCCAAAAGCGTCTCTAGTACTTTAGTGTCGTTCCTCAAATGTACCCGCGCAAACCATGTTTTGGAGGTTCAAGTGTGTCTCAATCGTTTTAGTTTTCTTGACATTCCAATCGCCAAATGCGGATTGCAAACAGCAGTATTCGAATGGATACCTGAATAAATACGGATATGAAAATAGACAAGGTAACTAATAGACCGGACTAGCAAAATTAATAGTTGCCTCACATAGGAAGATAATTACCGCCTAGTACATTTTTAGAGTTGGTAATAGGTGATGTGACTTCCGACGACCATTTCGAGGTTGGCAGAGGCGTTTTCAAATGGAAAAGTGTCACGATCGAGGGAAAAAATTACGCAGTCGGTCTAATGGAGACCGGCATTTGCATATTCACCGCCGAAATGGACGCTAATGGCACTGTAATCGTTAAAAATGCGACAGGTAAAGTAGAACTGGGTTAGAGCGACGCAAAAGGGAAGAAGAAATTGGAATTGTGACGGGGGAATATAATGAAAATAAACATGGGACATTACGGAAAGATATATAGACTTGATTATTGTTTTCTCTTCCAAAGAATGTTTCTTGCTGATTAACTTATTTCACCTTTACCTAAACGCAACCGTATCTTAACAAATTAGATGTGAATTTTTTGTTATATTTGAGACAATAGAAAGAGGTCAATTACGTTGTGAGCATTGCTCCGTTTAAGCTGATATTCAGATTTTGGCTGTTTTTTAAATTTGCTACATCTTGGTTGCTGTAGTTACAGAAAAAAAATCATAATAATAGTTTTATTTGTAGAATACATTAATTTAACCTGCTTTTTGAGTGTATTTAAACATATTTAAACACGTTTAATACATTTAATAGGAGTAATTGTAAGCAACATAAGCACGTAATTAAACAAATTACAGATATCCCAATTATATCGTCCGATATAAAACTGATAAAACATTGGAACAGTACCTCCAAAATTTACCAACCTATTGTGGTTTTATTTACAAGCTTGCTCGAATTGAAATGGTTCCAAATAACCGATGACTTGAAACTGGTAATTGGAAGAATAATGCAGCGGCCTGAATTTAAAGTCTCTTGATCTATAAACTATTTTAAGGTAAACATATGGGAATGGCCCATAGGTAAAAAGGCCGTCCACATAAACGTGTTCAAAGTAGAGAATGAATACCATCTGCTCGTTATGAAAGAACAGAGCTTCTTAACTGCTGATATCTACAGAATTAAATTGAACGCGGGAGGTGGAAATGAGTTTTGGTAAGCGTTCTTCCTAAATGAATTAGATTAGATATTACCTTAGACATGCCATTTCAGGATATCTCAGATCTTACCTTTACGCCACACTTCTCGATCTTCAACGGTCAATTCCTACGAATCTCATTATTTTCTCTCGATCCCGCAGAAGGATGTAGTTTGCATTTTTAAATACAACGAGAATCGTTTCGTACCCTTCGTAAATTTATTCAGCCCTAACGTAGACTACGTAAATTCTTTCAGTCTCGGATTAGACTCCTACCTTTTGATAAACGGTGGAAACGCGGGAATCTACAAATTCCACAATGGCGGCGTCGCAAAGGAAAACGTCGAGAACATGTCCTTCGATGGGATCAATTTTTGGTTACCGATGACGGTAACAACGTACAAAGATGAAATCGTTCTACTCGGACAGAGAATATTAGACCATGAGAGCCATAACTCCACAAAAATAGAAATGATTTTGAGATCCGGTGGTAAATTTTGTCTCCATGAAGAGATACCCTGTAGATATTACGGAGATATGTTACATGGAATCGATTGTTTGGTGGAAGAGGAGAACCATAACCGCAGTATTAAAGGTGCTGCTAGTTTATTCTTCGTTAAAAAGTTTGGAATTGTCATACCAAGGAAGGTTAAGCCTTCTCAATTGTTTCTGTTAAATATGGGCACCAAACAGTTACCAAATCCGCTCGAAAAACGAATTGCTGAGTTGAAAGCTTTAAAGGAAAAGCTTGAGGTAAGTAATACATGAATGTTACGAAATAAATTCTATAAAATTCTATAAAATTAAAATTTCACGCCCAAAAGGTGCGAATAAGCACAAGCAGAATTCTTAGTGTCGTAATGTAAAATTGAATATTTTATTTCAGAAGGCGATAGAAGAACGTGAAAAAGCAAACAGGGAACTCAAAGAACGTCTGAAAAATATCAAGAAGAATGTAGATGGAAGCACAACAGAACCACAATATTTAAACATCAGCGATCTTGCAGCTTCAGGAGCACGCTTACCGGAAAATCAAAAAGCAAGGAGTAGCGAAGAAGACCTTCTGGAGGGTTACGAAACCAAACTGGAGACTATCCGAGAAACCTTAAAGGGCATAATAGAGGATTTAAAAACTGCAGTGCGAAGAGATGCGCTATCCATGTCAGTGGATACTCTGGTATTTGAAGACGTAGTAGCTTTTAAAGGAAAATCTAAGGTGGCGGACCTAGAAGTGCAGAGAATTAACGAGACTAAGGCTGATACGTTATATACAAATTTTGTTAGGTATGAAATAATGCTTTTTGGCCTTCTTTGAGGCCTTCGTTTTATTTTTTAAGACTTAAAATTACTAATGTTCGCGAAAATGATATTTTTTAATGTAATATTTACTTACTACGTTACTGCAACTATTACTCCCATTTTATCAATGTACATATGTATTTCTACAAAACTCACAAATATAAGACATACTCATCTAACAGTTGACAATATGGCTTGTTTTCTGAAGTTATTAACGTTACTATTACGAAACGGTGTCCAATATGGATGCAACACCAGCTGACTTTCTCTACAACAAACATTGGTGTATCCAATAGTTCCTGCAGCAATTAGCAATTTTATACAATTATTATTTTTTTTTTTCGTAATAACATTCGTAATTTTCTACTTTCTTTTATTTTTCTATAACGAAGTGAAACCTATCAGTGAATAGTCTTTCAATTAATTGAAATCTTTAATTGATCGTTAATTTTAAGCTGTGGTTTTTTTTTTTTTCTTTAATTCAGAATTGGCGATCAAAAACTAATAACGGGAGAAAAAACCTTTCTGAAAATGGACGTCAACAAACTGGATGTCACAACAGTAAACCACCAAACCGTTGAAAACATGGCGTTTAATGAAGAATCAAAAAAATTAAAGTTAAAGGGTGATTTCATATTTGAAAATCTTGTGAAAGTAAAAGGCAACGTAACAACTACTTCTGGAAAAGTAAACGATGATGTAAACTTATCCGAAGTGTTGAGAATTGATGAAGAATATGAAGGTAAACTTATTATACAGTAGGGTGGAGTAATAGTGCGAGATTCCTCGATAGCATCTTCACTCTTGGCGCTAAAAAAATATCTTCCTAAATCATAGTAGCCCAATCCAAAATTATTTTGACATATACAGGATGAACTACACAAATCTGTCTACTAAGGATCAAAAAGAATAACCTAGTTACTATTCTTGTAAAACTTGCTCATCTATTCCGTGCTTGAACCTTAACACTCTACCCGCTACCAATCACAAAGAATTTTCTTTCGTTTTTATAGAAACTGGCTAATTTGGAGTAAATAAAACACTGAAAGACGTAGCTCTGTAACATTCAGCGGAAATAGATTAAATACCATGTTTAGTAAAAGACCATTAATCGCTGCTTGACCGAAGGGATACTCCTCAGCAGTCTAAAAATGACCAAAACAATACCAATTTTCAAAAAAGACAATCCAAAAGAAGTTAATATCTATCACCCAATATACAAACCCTCTGTCTTCGCAAAGAAAATTGTTAAGGTTATGGTTATGAGCAATGAGATTCCACAGCGTCAAGGCCACAAAATGCCCGCCGTCAACCAATCAATAGATTGGCTGACGGCCTAGAGGGCTCCGTGAGAAGCAACGTTCTAACCTAAAAAGCAATAGCTTTGGCATAGGTTAGAACGTTGTCCAGAAGAATCTTCTTAATGGTGGCAAGATGTAGCCGCTCGTTACCCAGCACGATCTTTCTAATTGACGTGAGTGCCTGGTACTTGATGAAGTATTCCATTCCCTCATTTTCAACTTGACAGCCCCTACATGACAGGTCTTCGGCTAATCCCGCCATAAAAGGTTCCGCTTCAGTTGAGTGTAGGCTTTCACGATTGTAATCCATAGTAGACATGTCTTTTGGGCGTACTTGATGTTTGACAATCTTTAGAAATCTTCTGAAGAAGCTGGCAGCATGATCAGCGAAACGTCAAGTCAAACAGCAAGTACACGACAATACCCGAAAGACATTTGTACTATAGGTACCCTTTTAGCCGGCAATATCCAGTCAGAATCCCGACAGTCATGCGGAGGTCTACTGTGGAAAAGCTCAGGCATTTTAGTGCTGTTCGCTGGTTCGAATACGTCGTACTTTAGTGCTAAAGCAGGAACTAATTTCATCTTATTTTTCTATGGGTGATAGCTCCCTCATAAGGCGCATACACAGGGAGTCAAATGGAGGGCTCTGGACCGCCTTTCCTGGCCAGCGTATCTGCTTCTTTATTATCGGGATTTTTACTGTGCTCCTTCAGTCATATTACGTTAATATTGCTTATTTCAGCGACTACGGATAGAGCTCATTGGCAATACAGCATGCGAGCTGAGAGCGGGCATGATTCTTTTAGGCGGAGAACATTAGGTTAATTAACTACTTAATAAGGCATAGCTCAATATTTTCAACCAAGTTCGGATTTATTCCGGTGAAATCCACAGGTGAACTATTCCTTGGTTCATCCTTTATACATCAAAATAAATTTAGGTTATTCTAAGGGCATTTCTTTAATTTTTAATAATAAAAATGCTAAAACTCTCGCACTATTTCCCCACCCTACAAGCATATTTTAAGCATTGAAAGAGCAAAAAACGTTCGTAGATCAAATCGAATTCGAGAATGTAGAAGCTGACGTCCTACAAGCGACTACAGTGAATAAATTACCTACTCATAATAATTACATCGACAGTATTGATGAAAATAATAACAGCATCGATTTTGAAAAGGTGTACGACGTTCAGTACATTCCTGCGAATCTAAATGTCCAGAAAATAAACGGCGAAGACCTCCAAGCGATTCTGGATAGTATTCGCATGAGAAATGAGAAGATCGTGTTCTCTGGAGAAACTATAATCGCGGGAGTAAAAAATTATAAATTGCTCGTAAATTACATGTATTATTTCTTTTTTAATATTTCAGGATGTCAACGTTACAAATTCTGCAAATGCTGCTTACGTGAACGACATAGAATTTCCTGAAGGTTACGTCTTCATTGAGGATGAACCAAAAAAATATTACATGGAGATTACTGGTAATATTAAACGGTCTTTAAAAATACCTCTTTAGAATTCTGATCTTGACGTAGTGTTATCAACAACTCGTACGTCTTAAAATCAAAGATGGTTGGTTTTCTTCAGTTTGCTAAAATAGAGATCTTCTGTCTCTTCTCAATTAATCCTCAATAGCTTATTGTGCTATGAATGCGTGGTCTTGTGTGTGACGTTCTGATCTGAACCCTCTTGGGCGTTCGTCAGTCGAGGTTCTGTATTGTTTGTTATCACATCCATAAAAAATCTTAATTCTTATAAATTTTAATAACAATAATATTGATTTACATGTACTTTAACAGGCAATAAACATTTCCAAAACGAGATATCCAGTATTATTCTTACTGCAAGTGAACATATAAACGGAATCGATACGGTTAACATCGTGGTACGGGACAGAGACCAAACTTTACCGGGTTCGTACACGTTCGTCAACTTGTCTGTAGCCAGCGACGTAGATGTAATATTTTGTTTAAAATGAAAAACACCGTTATTGACTTAATTTACTGCTTCATGTTCTAGGTAAAGGGTAACATAACCGGCGTCGATATTATGCCTAATCCGACGATTAAAGAAACGAACATTTTGGAAGCAAATTTAAATTTTAACCTCCTGGAAATCGAAGGTACATTAACCATCGTAGATCTACTCAATGGAACACGTTTGGAGGATATTTTGGAAGACGTCGTGTACAAGGTAAAACAGTTCTTCTCAATTACGTGCCATTAGTGAGTAGAGAAAAGAAACAAAAGGCAATTTGAGGCAAATAAACTTCTTTCTGGTCTTCACACGGCTTTTCGGTGATGGGAAATGTCTTTATTTTAACGCACTTTCCCTTTTTAGACACAATCATCTTGTATCTTTCAAAGATCCACCCCAGTCATTCTTTCAATTTAATTGAAACAATATAATAGGTCTGACTATCAGGCAAAAAAGCAAAGCATCAAAACCATCAAGCCCCTCCCAAAGGTTTTTTGAAACCCTTCCAAATTTACTCCGAAATTTAGAAAATTTTACTAGTTACGTTAGATTCTTATCGCAAGGTCGCGCATTACCTCCTTTTTTTATTTTAGAATGAAAAGAAGGTAATTGTAACTGCAACTAAGGACTTCAAAAAAGGATTGTCAGTCGAACGCGGTGTAACGCTTACCGCAGATAAAATTAACGAGATTCCCTTAAGTTCTTTCGTGGATAAAACCTCTCAACAGGTATTAAACATAAACGTCCTCAACGGGAATGTTACCGTAAATAACTTATTCATAACGGGACTTTTCGGCGGCATTAACATAACTCAATTAAACGAGGAAACCGTCAAATTAACCGGATCGCAATTCATATCCTCCTCGCTGACCTTTTACGATGAAGTGAACGTGGCTGGAGATTTCAAGATCAACGAAACCCTAAACGATATCAGGTCGGATTCGTACATTTTCAAGACAGGCGATCGCTACTTACCCGCCACGAATATATTAGAAAAGGTCGACGTCCATTCTCTATTGGTGGAAGGCGATTTTAATGGAATCATATCCAATTTTGATATCCACAAGTTTAATCGAAATAGGCTTAGTGTGAGTAGGGACCAGAACATAACGGAGAAATATATCGTGAAGGATCTGAACGTGGAGCACCTAAATGCGTCAGAGATCAATAATTATAACTATAAAGATCTCACAGATTCGGAAAGCTATGAAATGTTACTTCTGAAAAGGATCTTGATGAATGAGATTGCTATTGAAGGTATAATGTTACAGCTTGCATAAAATGTAATGTTAAGTTAAATTTTTGCAGATCTAAGTATTTTGGGAAAATTATCAGTTGAAAGTATCAACGGTTTAAGCATGGAAGAGATACTGAAAGCTTGCATTTATCAAGGGGATAACACTCTTAAATCGACAATTTCGTTCAATGTACGTTGAAAAAGAATTGGTTAAAATAAGCTGATTGTTTTGGGTTTTCGTTGTTTAATTTTCTTTTCTTGCTTCGCTAAAATTGTTTCGATTTTCGGTAGGTTTTTTTAGCAAACCGATACCTTTCCGAATACAAAAGAGCTAATTTCAACAATAATCAGATTATTCTACAATAATTCCCAAAAAAACTCCGAATCCGATAATTTCTGATTTAAAGTCATTCTAGGACGTGACATTTAACCAACTCACAATCGGAAACATAAACGATATCCCTTTCGATACCTTTCTACGAAACTTAGTCTTCAAAAACGAGACCAGCGTAGTATTTGATGGATCCGCCGTCTTTCTACAAGGTTTCGAAGTTACCGACTTTATCGACACGAATACTATTAACGAAATACCATTGAAGCATGTCTTACGCAAGAATGGAACCCAAACAATGGAAGGACCGATTACAATTAAAGGAAACGTCATCCTGGAATCCAACATTACAGTAGGTGAAAATTTGAATGGTGTACCAATGAAGTATTTAACGGAAACGTTGGAGGTACTCGATGAGAATAGTTATAGAATTAATGGTAAAAGCCAAACATTACTTGTTAGTTAAGGGATATTGATTTGCTATTTAATGGCTTGCAGATGACGTTACCTTTGAGAGGTTTTCCTACGTTGATAACTTGCTAGTGACTGGTTATATCAATGGAAAGAATTGGTCAAACTTTTTGGACGAAGTTGTTCACATTGGCGATGATGCAATTGTACCAGGCGTGACGTCCTTCGCTGATAAGGTATTGGTTCAAATGAGTGTACAATACAATCTCTTCTCTACGAAAATATCCCATATTTCAGGTACAAATCAATGGTAATCTAGGAATCATGGAAGGAATCAACAACAGGGACCTATCGAAATTTGTCGATGATATGGTTTCTACTACGAATGACGGTTATATCCAAGGATTAGTGTCCTTCTCCGACTCGGTCAATATTTTGGAAGAATTTACAATCGAGAGTGATTTTTGGTGCGATACCATTATGGGAATTGACGTCAGAGAATGGGAAAAGAAAGCGGTGTTTGTGGACAGAGGAGCAATACGAGGTAATTGCAAATTTGAACTTATAAATTAACATTTTATCTTGAAAATTGTAGATCATCTTCAGTTTGAAAAGGTTACCGTTGACGATTTTATAAGAGCGGATTTTATAAATGCGATTAACATGTCCACTTTAATCCCTTTAAGGACGGATCAGTATATTCCTGAAGGTCTTTATTTCGAGAATCTATCCGCTACCCAAGAGATTCAAGTTGATAATTTGGTAAATAACGTCAAACTCGAGCCTGAATTCCACAATACACTTATGGTAAGTTTAATAATAAATATTCTTACAATTACTAAACGTAATTTAATTTACCTAGAATGACGGCCATCAAGAGATAACGTCTGATATAGAATTCACTGGAAACGTTGTAGTGCATAAAACGCTTGAGACATTCGGTCCTGTTAACGGTATCGACTTGAATAAAGTTGTTACTTTAAACTCGGACCAAAATCTAACAGCTGCATACAACTTTGGTGAAAAAACTGTGATGCATTCTAATCTCAATGCCTATGGTCTGGTTAACGAGATAGATATTATAAAATGGAAAAATGAGGCGTTAGTGAAGGACGCTGATGTTACGCAGGATATTGAGGGTCCTCTAAATGTTGGCCAAAATTTAACTTTCCAAAACAACGTGGTAGGAAATGGATCCATAACTAGCTTGGATATTGAAAGTATGGCGAAGGCAATTGAGATTCGAAAAAATTTCAAAGAAAACGAAGAAACGCAGATTGCTGTAAGCGAAAAGAAATCACTTTAGGGACTTTGTAATTTATACCTTTTGCAGGGAAAATTCGCTCAAATTTGCGAAAATGTGAACCAGCTGCTGTACAAAGCAAAATCGCAAATATACAAATTCAAGTATTTCGATGACTTCCAGTTCATTGAATTTGCCAATAATGTGGGCGTAATTACCTACTTTCAAGTTAGTATTTTAGCATTATCCTGCATCATTCATTGTCCTTCATTCAATTATAGCATGAAAATATATACTACATGCTTGCAAATGAAATAAATTCTTGCAAGTCGCAACTATTTTCCTGGTCTAAGCTAGGATTTGCTCTAATTAAAGATGATATTGAGACTGGGATGCTTTCTCAAATTCTTACGGTTAAAGACAAGAACAATTCCTTATATCTTGTGGGTAGAAGCCAGGGATATCATACACCGTGCGTAATGGAAGGAACCAACATGTGGAAGTTTGAAAACGTTCAGGAGATTTTGGTATATTGTTTTAGGGGGTCCAAAAGAAGTTTAATCAACAATAATTTTTAGCACATTCATAAATTGGATAATTTAGTACTATTGCAAGGATCCAAAATTCCAGGAACGTTTTACGGTTTGTCACCTGATTTCGCTTTCGAATTCAACATAAAGTCCTACATCGATTCGGAGCTCAAAGTGATGCGAAAATGGAGAATCGACCATAACGGTACTTTCAATTCTATTTGAGAATTAAGATGTTGCATTGATCGAACGTAATTTTAGACAATCTAGCGTACATGCCTTATAATCTGGCGACGGGTTTAGCTTTAAGAGATGGTCGCACGATATTAAAATTGTTAAAAGAAGGTGATACTTCACAAAACGTCAACGACCATAATGTGGAAGAAGCGATTGTGGAAGACGTTCAAGCGGTGCCAAACAGTTTCGTGCCGGGTCGTGATGATGGGGACTTTATCGTTTTAAATGTTGGCAAATCAAGAATTCGGCCATTAACAGCTCATATTCTGCGGGAAGATACTACAGTTAGAGGAAGGTTTGATTTTATAAAGGTAATTCGTTGATCCTTTTACGATTGAAGCTATATACGTTAACTTTTAGATATATGAAGATATCCTACAAGGAAAAATATTTCACAAGATTTTGACTTATAAACCATCATCGCTCTTAGCAATAGAATTTGGTAAAAGTGGGGAGGACCTGTTGGTGTTCCTTGAAGACGAGAAATTCGTGCAAGTGTACGAATACAAAGGTACTAAAAAATTCCATTTAAAGAAATAAAAAATAGTTTCTTTTGGAGCTCCCAGCGTTGCCATACGATGTCATTTAAAATAGATTAACTACGAAACATATTAACTTATTGTGAAATATTTTTACAGGAATAGAGGGCTTCAAACTACGCTCCACATTACACGAAGGCGGACAAAAGTTAATACTAATGTCGTTGCCATTACCCCCACTTAATAAAATAAGAAATATGCTGGCAATAATTAATCACAACCAAATAAAATTAATGGAAACTGTTATGGATGGAAATTTAATTGAAGATGAATATTTACAGTGTACGTTACCATATTTGTGATTCGTTTATTTGATTATTTTTTTTTTGTAAAAATTGCATTTACAAAGTGCAAATTATAGAAATTTATTTAATAATGTGAAAACTATTAAATTAAAAATAAAATATTTATTTTTTCCTTTCAAAAATAACATTAGACAACACGTTTAACTTATTTTAATCCTAGGACTACGATTTTTCGGAAACTTAGTTCTGTAGAAATTAAATATCTCCTCGTCAACTTCGATATCTCCCGTTAGAGGAATAGTCTTCATAAAATTCAAAAATTCTGGCGTATCTTCGAGCTTACTGAGCTTTTTAAGGTTTCTGCTTTCCTCGTTTGAATCAAATTCCTCATTACGAATGCCCTTTTTCATCTTCCTCTCGAATTGTTCGCAATCGTGAGTTTGGGTGGAATCGGTTTCGAATAAGGTGTCAAGAAAATCCTTGTTATTTCTACGTTTAGAAACAACCTTCTGTTTTATCGGACGTCTGGGAGATTTATGTTGATTTTTTGAAGTATTACTTTGTTCTAATGAGGAAGCATCGTCAAGATCGATCTTCGTAGAACTGTAGAAACTGCAGAAATTCCTGTTGGCATCTTCCGTTAGGAAATTCGATTTTGTTACAGTTGAGGATATCGTGCCCGGGACTTTCTTACTCGCGAATTTTTTCGAAAAAGCTTTCGTAGGTTTAGAACAACTCACGAGTCCATCGTAACTTCCGGGAAGACTACCACACATGCTTTGCCAGTCTCCTCTTTCAGCAATATCTTTTTCGCGCTTAAAGATGTGCAATAATTTACTTTCCGCTCGTTTCAAGCTCTCCTTCAAGAAATCAGTTTCACTCTTCAAATTCCCCAATTGCCTCAGGGAATCCCGATAGAGATTTTGCTGGGACAACAGATAAGAACGCAATCTCTCATTCACATCAATACTATTGTTTCTATTGTTTAATTTCCTCCTGATGTTCAAGATATTGTCCTGACACTTCTGAACGGTAGCCACTATATTCTTGGCGAATTCGAACTTCTTATTGAGAGTCGTTTTAATCTGTTCAACGCTTTTGCTTCGTCGTCTTTTACATTGATCGTAAGCTTCTTGCTCGCCAGGTGGAAAACTCGAACATTCTGAAATGCTGTTTTCCGACAATGGCATATCTGTAGAAGGTGTACTTTGTTTAGGTAGATTTTGAGAAGTGGCATCGAGCAGTTCTTTTAGAGTTGCTAAATTTAGTTAAGGTAATATATATAGTTAAATATAGTTAAGGTAAATAATAACGGAAAGATAGTACGGTTAATAACACAAAAGTATCGGCAACCTCCATTCCACACAAGTTTAATTAAGGCCAGTTCGAGGATACGAGGATCCACATTCTCAACCGTTGATCGGAATTGAAACAGAAATGATTATTAAATTAAAGACCGTCCAAAGTTATGCAATTTAAGTCTCGAATATTATCCCCATTTCCAATAATCAAACTCAAACTAACTTAAACTCTCGCGATATCAGAATTAATGAAACCGTTGTCACCCAAATTTAATTAAAGGATACCGATCTCATCGTCTTTTTCAGCGATAATTTCCTTATACTTTAAAACCACGTCCGAATTAGAACTTTGAAAGCGCTGCTGTGTCGGCTGATTCGGTCTGTCATCGTGTTGAACGCCGTTTTCTTTCATTATCTTCAGACAGAATCTCATCTCGCGAAAGCTCAAATCGACCGGCAATTCGGCGAGGCCGCCTTTGACGTAATCCCTTACGATTTTTCTGCAATTCTCCTCCTGTTTATCGCTTAATTTGGCATTAATCTGAAACGTGAGAGGCGGCGTTTCACCAGACGAAACTCAAGCGAAACGCCCTTTACGTTAATACCCTTGAGTTGGACCAGTTGTCTGCGGAGTTCGTCAACTTCTTCGCGCAGAAATAGTATCTCCTTTTGCGGATCGATTTCCTCGTTTATTGTGGCTTCCGTGCAGATGCAGGCGACCCTTTGTGCGAACTTGCAAGTGGTTAACGTTTCCTACGATGTTAGAGATTAGGGAAACGTTTCGAAGTATAGTTCGACCAAAATAGCTGGACGGACGGCAATTATAGGATTCTCCAGTTGAATGAAGTAATGAGGAGATAATAATTCGTAGTGCTGCCCCAAACAAGCTCGTGAAAAGGCTTCGGATAACAAGATTATTTTTAAGAATTCAAAGCTTTATCCGCAAAGCTATTTCGGTTGAGCTATACCCCGTTTGAGTTTGATTTACACGAATATTTTTCCGGGTTATGGCTAAAGTTGCGAGCATCGCCGTTAGGGAATTTCCCGATAGCGAATCGCGTAGGATGTACGTCATCATGCTGTTCCTGTAAGGTATGTGAGTTCTATGCGACTGGCTGAGAGCGATGATCACTTGCTCCAAATAATGCAGGGAAAGATTTATATGTTTTGCTTCGTTGAGAGTTACGCCGCTTATCTGTGATTTGTTAATCCGTTCGGATCTGGAAAACCATTGAAAAGTGTACAGAAACAATTCCGAATATTTTCGCCGTTGTATTCTGGGTTGCATATAAGTAAAGCTATAAATATCCATTAAATTCGTACCCAGCCAAATCGACAAGGTGTAACTTGGATCTTCGTATTCTTTCCGATTTTTCGCTGGTTACGGTGATGTAAATGGTGAAGATACAATGCGATCTTGATGAATATTCGTTCATCGGCGTTTCGGCAATCGTTCTAAAATTTAGGGGCCAGATATACATGGATAAGGAGCACTTTATAAACGATGAATTTAATAAAAACAATTGTAAATTTCCCTACAATATTTTATATACGCATTAAATGGTTTTATTCGAATCTTATTATCGATATTTTATTAACTTCAGGCCTCCGGCTATTCAAAGTAAAAATCAGATCAAGGAGAAGCCTCCATAGCGAGATTCAACTACCTGGGCTGGGTTTAAGGCGGTACCTCGTCGTAACTGTGGGCGTGGGACTACCGCGGACTGGGCGTGGATAACCGTGGGGTCTGCGTGTGCTGGGCCCGGCCATTTTCTTTACAAGTTGGCGAACTTTTAACTTAATTAATTGAACCACAAACTTATAATGATCTTGTCATGTCCAAAAATTGTGTAAATAAGGTTTGAGATCAAATTTCTATCGAATGAGCTCATGAAAATAAATGTTATTGTTATCTATTGATAGAATAACGTTTATACAATCTAAGTACAACTCGCCACATTATCAATATTATGCCGAGCTGCTTCAATATTATTTTTTTTTTAATGAATCAGCTCGCTGACTGCTATAGAGAAATAATATTGCAAATAACACGTGCAGGCCAGTTCACCTCCCAAACATTCATTGAAATGAAAAGAAGACAGTAATCAATAATTTTCCTTCAAGGTGTGAACGAATCTTATAATAATCCTTCTTTACAAAGTTTTCAATTATCTAAGACAATTCCGCAGTTATATATGTATTAAACTAACGACTTCAATTGAAATTTGTTGAGTCACGCATGAAATAACCTCTCGCAGCTCACCGATTATCTTGGAATTAGATCAAGTTCATTCGTGACGACTACGGAAGGAACATGTTTGTCGACAGAAACGCAAAACCTTCATCCCCTTCCTGATTTATCATCCCCAAATCGACACGTAACGTTCTAATGGGAACTATCGCTCATTTTGCGCGCCCCCTTAAACCGAAAAATGAGTCAGACCTGTTAGTGTCCCCCAGGAACAGCAATCTCATGGCGTCCTGTTCGTTAGTCACCGGCAATATGCACAGATTTCTGAGATGCGCCTCGCCATCCGCGTCCTCCAGCAAAGCTACTCGCCTGGAAAATAAGGTGACGCGTAAATTGGGTTGTATAACCGCTTTAGTTGGTTTTACGGTAGCTCCTCCAGTCGTGATGGTTGATCTTTCGAACTTAGGAGGTCGTATCCGACTTCGTTGTATATTTCCAGGTAGGAGACGTAAATGCTGTGCTGAGTGGACGTCTGGGGAAAATTAAATGGGAAATATTAAAGTAGTTGGAGCGAAGAATATTGGGAAACTTTTCTATGATGTACGATGGTAGTTCGCGAAAGAAGATTACGAACACTGTTTATTTTTATTTATTAATTAATGGATAATTATCTGATTTCAAGAAGGCTAAATAGATGTACGTACGTGGAAGTGGGTATATACACCAATTTATAAAAAAAAAAAAATTCCTTTTTTAAAAGGAATTTCCAAGATGATTCTAACCACGGGATACATTTACCAGAAAAACAAAACAATATTCTTTAGAAGAAGAGTTTTCCAAGTTGGAGAAAGTCGTTTTTCGACGCCCTCTGGGAATTGGTAAAGAGGCGCTTTCCGTTTCGACTAACAAAATCGTCAAGAGGGTGAATTCGACTTTCAAAAGTATCGATCAGTGTTTTCTTAAATGTCTGTAAAGTTCCGGATACGATAAATATTTGTATCCATCGCTTAATTGAAGAAAGCGACTGTGCATCTGTGTTTCTCAATATAGGTAGCTATTATTGTTTTCTTCCAATGCGACAGTTTGAATTGAAATAAATACCAAATAATGAAGTTTTACGAGTATTAAATCAAAAAAAAGAGAAAACTAAACTGGAATTGTGACGTTCAGCATAAACTTGAGTTTACGCGCTACAGCCTCGAACCCCTTTTACTTTAAAATTACCAAGTTTGACTTTCACTTCGTACTTAAAGTAGAATTTAAGCACCGAACACTTCAAGCATAAGACACTTACTTAAACACACGGTAGTCTGAGTTGAGCTGAGAAGTTTGATATTAAATTTCAACTTCATTTTCTTATCAAGCTGCATGCCCCACACAAGGACGCAACTAAAAGACTCTATCATCTTGGGTCTTTGATGTATCAGGCAACCCTCGAATATGAAGTTTCTCTAACGGTACAGTGATAGCTCCGTATGTTGAAGGTTTGTATGGAACAGCAAGAGCAAAAATCAATCTCTTTAGAAGACAAAGCAAATCTAACACGGCGTTCAAATCTTTCCCGTCTACAGTTACTCAGCAGTTTATGCATAAAAATGTATTTTGATATTTATGCGAGTTGACTTAACTCATTCGCGACAAAAATCTTACCTTTTTGACGTATTCAAAAATCTGCTCGATGGTCCTCGGAAGTATCCCTCTCTCTTGATATTTGTTAGGAGATCCGGTGATGGAATACGTTTTACCGCTACCTGTCTAATTATTTAAATCAGACGATATGAATTTAATAGATCCTAATTTACGGAGAATTACTTGCCCATACGCAAAGATCGCACCGTTAAATCCGTTAAAAACGCTAAAAAGCGCAATTAAATAAGTTCTTCATTATTTTATATATAAAGAGCGAACCTGTTAATAATTGGTTTGGCTACGACGTTAAACACCTCCTCTTGCGTGGACAATTGATCGAAAACTTTCGTGAATCTGTAAAAAAACTATCACTTAGTAAAGAAATTAATAGAACAGATTAGAAAAGGCTTTCCTGAATCTATGATGCTTGCTCAGAACAGGGTCATTCTCGCTGGTCAGATTAAACAGTAGTTCCTCGTGCTCTGGTTTTCGTGATATATGGTAATGCTAAAATTGTTAAAAATCGTTAAAATCATTAAAAATTTAATTATACGTAGTGTTTAAGTCAGCTTACAGTCCTTGATTTTCGTGAATACTCATTTCTTAAGCGCGCGTAAACTTTGATGGTATTTTTCACCATCTTAGTACGTTGTCATGTAGTATAACACGTCAGTTAAGTGTCAACATGTTTTCTACGCAATAGGGTACTGACAGAATTTCATTGAAATTCTGTTTAAGTGTCACTAGAATGTCTCAAATCTGGAATTTCCATCGTAAAGCTACAACAGAATTTCTCGAATTTGTGCTAAGATAAAACAATTGTAGATTTAGTAATCTTTGCAAGTAGCAAAAACACCAAGCCACTACGTTGGAAATGCGCGACAGTTTCCTTTTATTTTAAAATTCTGAACGTATTCATAGGTTACATGAAGATCGAAGAAAGGTACGTCAAATTCGTTTCAAATAACGTCTGTAATAGCAATAGCGGGAGTTATAAAAGATGAAGCAGAAGATGGACCCACTTGCGGTTCATTTTCTATATGTTTGTAAAATGCGGGATCTTAACACCATAAAAGCTTTTCGACTGTTTTAAGAGTTCTTACCGTGAAAAAAGAGAACAACAAAAGAGAGTATGCCGCATTCTTAACTCAAATACTCTACGTAACGTTTCCTTCCGGGTAAGATATGATGTAAGAAAAGCAATAACCTATGCCGAAATGCTGGTAGCAAAAAGGAAACAAAAGGTCCTATATTCACATGTTCTGAAGTGACCATGACTATTAAAAAAAGAAAAAACAGTTCCCATAACTTTCCTGTTCGATTGAACAGTCTTCACCTTCTTTAGAGTCTATTCATCTTCTCTACTGTTTCGACTGATTTTGGGTTTTAGGAGTGTACTCGCGTATTCAGGTTTCATCTACAATTGCCAAAACTCCGACATAATTCGCTTAAACTGCTTCAACAGGGCTTTGAAAGTGTCCATTCGAATATGCCTTAGACCCTAAGTAAACAAGCATGATACTCAACACACGTTTACTTTTTTCATGGGAAAATCTGCAGTCTTGGATCTATCGATTCAAAATGCTTCCTAGCTCCGTAAAACCCAAAATAGAAGAGTTGGAATTTAGAAGGAGAACAACTTTGTCAATTTTGAAAAGATGGTTAGAAAAAAACGAAATAAAAAAGAATAATTTTGGCACATCTGGGCTAATTATTATCCTCCTTAGACATGTGCCCTCGCTTATTTGTTATTCTTACTATTCCATAGTGCAATACGATACGACAGCGATAGACGGTAAGTGGGATAATGTGTCGGCTTCCGATGCCGTCTGTTACGTAAAAATTATCGTAAAAGCAAAACACGCGAGTCCGTCGTCTCATATTCCGCCGCATCGCGCCGCTACTACAACGACAACGCTAACGGCGACGGCAAAACAACGAAGTAGAGTCGCTCGTGTGCCGCTCTCTTCTAATAATCCATCTTTCCTTTCAGCCAGCCAGCCAAAATCAATGAGATCGTGCGCGTACACCTACTACGGAATCCGGGCTTGCGCCAAACAAACGGTATCGCGCAATTCCACCGCGGTAAATGAGTGGTACAAATCGTCTGTCACAGGAGCAGACGAAACGGAGTTTAAACTTTAAACATTTTGTAGCCACATGTAAGAACAGCGAATCAAACGATTCAAAAATGATGGAAATTATTATTTTTTTGCAGCGACTAGTCAGTCTCGTGTTTATTCGACTCATGGAGAGTGGATTGGTGTTGCCTACTGGTTTCTCCGAGAGTCGACAAAATACAAGTCTGTCTAGTCGCTGCAAAATTCTTCTACCTTGCTCACCTCTGCACATGACATATAATCTTGGGATAAGAGAATAATTAGCTTTACATTCATCGTCCAGCACAGACTTGACAAAGAATATAGCGCTTGACGCTGCCTACAAATCGTAAAATTATATTGTAACCGCTCCCGATGGCATATTTCATCAAAATATCTGTTGAGACTTCTATAGAAGACCTAAATAAGAATTATATGAAAATTTTTTGCAGTACTGATGTTTGTAGTCACTGTGATATAAACAGACCGACTGTGATAACATTCTTAGTGCGTGATAAAATATTTGGAGGCTTTTAATAAATTTTATTCCTTCAATTCAGTACCTGTTAAGAACGATCCATCGTGGTACTGACGTCGTTTGCAACTCATGGTCTTCTTTGCATAGGATGCTTTCACCCGTCTTAAGATCCTCTTGGCACGGACGACAGAGTTGACCCCAGGTTGTCCCTAGCCTAAATAAGTGAAATTTGAAGAGTATTTAACCTGTCAAGGAACCTCCTAATGATATCCCTTTTGCTGGAGGACAGCGCTGCCTTTGTTTTGACCTTTTGGTCTTCCTCCCATTTCTTGATTTCCTGTCTTAGATTTTTTTGAGCAGCTTATTGATCTTTCAATCCTTTGGTGGGTTTTTGGATTAAAATGAATCGAAATAGACAACGAACATAGTTTGAAATAAAAAATATATAAAATATAATTTGTAAATAAGACTCAATGACGAAATTTTGGATAATAAAATTTGTCTGCAAAGTAGTCTTCAAAAGCAAGGGAACTATTTCCAACCAGACGGAATTTCACAAAGCTTCTGCGTGTGCACTTCGACAAAAGAAAAAAAAAAAAAACAGCGATCCCTGGTGGAATTGCGCCGTGCGGTTATCGTGCCCGGAGACCAGTCTACTTCACGTCAGTGCAACGACCGGAATTGGACAAAATAGAACGAAATGCATTTCCCAGCGGGCGATCAGTGAAAGTTTACATCGCGTATCGGCACATAAGTGACCATCTACCCATATCCATCGTACCAACGGGCAAATATGCAACGGTAACCGTTAGATTGCGAAGACTACCATTTGCCAATACGACGTTCGCGGACCGGTAGCGACGGTTTCGTCATTTCTTTTCAGAAGAGGACCGGCGTAGGCCCAAACCCGCCTGTTTCATGCTCGCTAATATTACAGTAAGAGGTGAGTGGTAGCTGTGCATGCAATGAGCGACAAGTAAACGCATGCATTTCATATATTGGGACAGACACGTTGATGATAAGGGAACTCTAATCTCAATGGTAAATATTGACCGGTCCTGGATATTAAAATGCGTGGAGATGAAAGCTTTGGGTTGCATGCGTGTGTATTTACTTATGCTAAGAGATATTGGTGTCGCGTTATCTTTTCCTGGAATAAAGCAATGAGCTACCTTCAATTCGAGGCAATTACAGGAGTGAATGCTCAGTTAGCAATAAACTAAATTACTTGGAAATAATATTTTGCAAGGTTCCTTTTGATAATATTTATTTGCTTCGGTATCTTTATTCGATGGGCAAAACCATCCGCAGTTGGTAGTATAAACTTCATGATAATATTCATAAAATAGTTATTTTTGCGTCCATACAAAAATCAATGCTGATCAAATGCTGGTAAACACAACAAAAAGTTCATCGACCCCCAAATATGTCAACCATTTTTTTTCGTTTTTGTTTATTTAACTATACACGTTGTTAAATAATAAAAAAAATAAAGCTCAAATTGGAAAAATGGTAACTGCGTTTATATTTGTATTTTATTGACAATATGATTTTGTTTACATTAATCATGTGAATTAATTAGAAACCCTTCATTCGTAAGCTTATTCCTTTAACAGGAGTGCTTATGTCTTTTATAATGACATGATGTTATTTGGGGTACCGCAGGGTTCCAATCTCGGGCCACCGTTATTTAAAATTATTCTTAGTGATTTGCAAATTGCAGATATTTCTCACCCTTATTAAGAACGGAAAAGGTGAATGATCTAGGACTCAAACTTAAGTTTCTTTGATCACGTCTGTTTGCTTTTAAAACTTTGAGTTTTCTAATAAGAACTTACCGTGCTTTCACGGCGATGAGGACTCTCATGTTGGAGTGTGCCAACTTAATTTGGTAACCTTACTACACGTATCAGATGATATCTATACAACGTTTCAAAAAAAAGATTTTCAAATATCGTAGCTATAAGATTGTTACAATAACAATAGTGCAAGATTTTATTTAGCCTTACTATCTTATAAAATGGACTCTTCATCATTGTTGGCTTATGCGAATTTCCGTACGTTACACATGATCTGTTGATTTTCTCGGCACGCTCTTAGCCAAATCACCTGTATTCAATATGATCAACAACTTTAATGAAATGTACTCGTAGATTGCTATTTACATGTTTTCCGGTAGACGCTCCGATGAAGACTTTATTTAGAGCCAAATATTAAAAATCGTTATTTAAATTAATTCTACGGCTTATTGGAGACGTGAATGGTATTTAAATTGTTTAGGAATTCTGTACAAACGCGTAAATTATACCTCCATATGCAATTGCACAATATTGGTACAGCTTTTTAGATGATTTGCGAATCTAGAATGTGGAAAGATTATTTTGAAGATTCTGTGAATGTTTGCCTTGGACAGTGAAAACAAAGTACACCATGATGCGGCTTTGCATATTTTACTTTGATGTGCATAATGTAAGCAATTCCTTTGCAACACTTCTATCTAAATTGATTACTCATAGAGTCAATCTATATAATATGTATTTTATGTGTTATCTTAAGAAAATATTGATGTTATCTTTTAACATTCTCAATATGGAGTTTCAGAGATGTTGACGCAAATACAGTGATGTATTGCAATTGTTCTTAAAGTAGATTAGTTTTTCTCACTACGGTTTACAGTTTTCTTGTAATCATCATTTACACAATAGCTTTTCTAATCTTTTAAACTAGTTCATAAATATTTACATTTTTTTATTGACTGTCTGTTTCTACAGGATTAGTCGCAACTTCCTACGGAAAAGTTAACTAGATACTCTAATGTAAAAAATGAGCTCCAGCAACAACTATTCGCAGTATACGCAGCAACATGCACATGAACTGTACGTGAAGAAAATAGTTTTGTTTCGTTTTTTTCCTTGTAATTTCCGATCATTTTAATGGTTTGGCCAATAAACGTTGCTACTATTTGTGAGTGAAAGCTTTTCTGGCGCTTTTTTTCGTTACGACGGCTTATATAGCACCCACTCCCCTCCTATCTATTCCCGGGATTTTATTAGGTAATTATATCTCCAGTCAACGATAATCTCGGGGAAACATTAGTATCTTTCTTTAACCGAATAGAATGATTCTATTTTTACCTTCATAATTACGTATCACCTTGTATAAATCGTTAAGCCTATATTTTACGGTTGCTGGTAAATCGCATTTTTAAATTAGAGGTGAACCGTAATTAGCAGTGCTGAATATTTAACAAAAGCAATCGGGAACAGATGAGCTCTAGGGGGTGTGAGAGGAGACGCATTTCATTGTAGGGTACATCTTCAATGTAATTATTGATTTGTTTTATATTGTTTACATTGATATCAAGTTCGGTATTTTAACAGAAGCTGGTACTTCTTGCGTGATGGGCTAGCACACGTCACTAATTCATCTTTCAACGTTATCTATTTATTCCTTTGAACTGACTAGATGATACTCCCGAACGTACAACGGAAAAGAATCTTCTAAATAAATAGAAAATTCCGATTTATTATAGTACGACATATAGAAATATGAGTAATACAGTAGATTTTGAGAGTTGTTAGCTGCAGACCCAAAAAGGTTCGAAGCTACCTTCCTGAATAGACAAGGTTTTAACAAAAAACAAAAACAATTGCATAAAAATTATTACACACCTACAGAAGCACACAATTATTTGACATGTATCTACTTTTTTGTTTGTTTGTAGTGAACAAAGAACAAACAAACATAGTTCAATGGCCGGGAATCGATAACGCCACTTTGCGTGAGCTTTCGCAATGACTCAATCTTTTCGTAGAATTTTGTAGCTATGCTTCAGGCGTATTCTAGTGATACTCCCCAATCAGTTTTTCGTAAGACAAAAAATGATTCTTCCTGCATTATGCAAAATTTACCTTTTCATAAGCTGCCCAATATGAAGAGTTCCGTAAGAGATTATAACTAACGCGGTCCATCGCATATTATGTAGGTGCATGAAAAAAATTCATATACCCATGCCAATACATTCAATTCGATCTAGTCGATAGTGTCCCTTGCAATATTGACTGATAAACCCATTCAGATTATGCTTATCGGCTCTCCATTGGATTAGGTGGGTCCCGACTGCAGTGGTATCGCATCCATAACGCAGTATCTGATTCGACGTACCTACGTATTTACGTACATCCAGTTAAGAGGCTAGCCGAGCGCGCAAAAAACCACCGCGATCGCATCCTCGTCCTGCGTTATTCGCTATTTTATTTATTATTTCCTCAATTTCGTAGCTAATCGAACGCTGCCGTGTAATCGTAATTATCGGATGGTTTATTTTGTCAGTACTTGCTCTCGGTTAATTAGCAACCTGTCCCGGTTATCTCGTCTTTGATTTAGCATTCGCGCTAGTGCGAGATAGAATTGCGAATGGACCTTTTTCTCTTCAGTTGCAAATGTTTGCGCTGTAACTACGTATTGTGGAACGCGGAACAGTAAATCGTTTTTAAAGCTATCTCGAACTCCAATATTTGATATCTTTAGCGCAAGGTATCCAATTATTTTGCGATTTGTTCCGGGTGAACGAATGGATAAGAAACATTTTAGTTGGAATTTTCGGTGATTTCCCGGTGCGTATTGTTAAAAGTGTTTGTTGTTGTTTTGTTTCTACTCGCCTTAGTTTACGACCATCAATATGCCGTAAAACGATTTAGTCTAACAATAGTGTAATAATACGAATCGTTGCAGGTGGAATAATCTGTTGAAGTTCTTGTGTGAATAGATTTTTAAGACGTGTTTAATATTTAGTGTACTTGGACAGCGATATAACAATCGAAAAAGTTGCGCTGACATTGGTGAGTTTGCTAAAAAAAAATCTTTTCTACTCAAATCCGAAAATAATAGAAAAGAAATTAAACTTTCCAATAAATAAAAATCAATTTGCAAAACGGATTTTTTTAACTTTGAAACGATATTCAACGTTGTACTGCGATATCATAAAAATTCTTTAATTTTATAATCAATTGTTACCTTTAATTGCACGCTACGTATTGTAATTGGAACAATGGCAACAATTTTCTGGTCCAAGATAAAATTGCAGGTAGGATTTCGCGTTGAAACTGTATCAAAGATGGTGCAAAATTTGAAATTATGATCTCTGAATTGAATCTATACTTCATGAACTTGTGGGGAGTTAGCCCCACTTTTTTTATCATCGTTCCAAAGTATTTAAAAAAAATCAAAGTTGACCTAAAAAATTGACCCCAGCCCCACCTTTTTCGAAAATCTAAATTTTGAGAGTTATTCTAAACATCATTCCAGAATTTCAGTATATCTTACATATCAAGAGATATGCCAAAAAAAACAAGCTCCAGATAGCTCCTTTTCTTTGTTTCTAAAAAAAAAAGAAAAACGCAAAGTATAAACATAATGTCTGAACACTTTCATTTGCGTTTGCTAATTGCTTTGGGAGCAAAACATTATCAAATATTTGCACGGCCATTTTTATTTTACTAAACGAGTGGTTTAAACGGACGTAATCGATGATAGTTAACTAGATACAGTTTTATACGGAATAGCGGATTAAGCAAACCAGATAAAAACTATTTAAGGTCAGTACCGTCAGTGATGATAACGTTAACTAATGTCTAAGTGATACGGAACAGGGCGATTATGTTGTTTATAATAATGAAGAGAGGAAACCTAATCAATCGAATATCCATATTTTATAATCAGGGCTTATTCTTAGATAACTGAGATTACAAGTATTAACATTCTTCACATTTGGGTAGGGTGAAACGGGCGAAGGGAAATATCGTCTTATCGAAATAAAACACTAAAGGAAACATTAAGATTGGTTTGGTTGGAGTTTCTCTCAAATTTTGTTCTATTAGCACTAGTCTACACAGTTACTTGTTTATTCCCGTAACGTATATTTGATCTTTACTCCTCCAATTGAGGACTACTATTAAAGTTTCAAACGATTTGCAAAAAATTTAATTAACCTCGTCCTCGTCCTCGGCACTAACAAGTGAGGACGTAGATTTACAGATGTAAGATACTTAAAATAGTCTTCTACTTCACAATCAATGATCTCAACACATATGTATGAATGTACGTACATACATGTATTTAGCACATTTGGTGTACAATTGTACATACATACGTATCCGCACTCGTAATATTTATTTTTTCTTCGACGAATTTCGAAAGAAGCAATCGATCTCTTTAACTTGAGAGCGCAACTCCATGTAGCATGCTGTGCATAGTCATTTTTAAAACGGCAATCGTGTTTACGACCGGAAGTAAACAGAAGTACTTCGAGCGCCGTACTTACGCTTCGCATACGTTTAGCAAACGGCTAGCGAGCTGCACGATCGTAAAAACTCGACACCCCTTTTCCTTCCCGGCCGGCCGAAAAACAAATAAATTTAAAGCGTTTCTAATTTATATATGATGCTTCAGCATTCCCATATGGTCCTCTACGGTCTGTGGGGCGTGCCACCGACTGACTCGTGCTACGCAAGGGCAAGGCGCACGGGACATTGAAGGCAGTAGCGTAGATGAAGGGAAGCGGTTTATTTAGCGATTTTTTCTTTCGTAAAATGGTGATGCTTTAATCGTCGCTTGTTTTCGGTGTAAAGAGAGGGTTGTGAATTTAATCCATGTATTAGTTTAAATTGGGCGCTAGTAGGAAACCTACAATGCAGGAGGTCAAAGACAAAAATTGCTGTAATTAATAAAAAATGAAAAGGCAAAAGGGCTGAAACAGATCGCAAATATAACACTACTTTAGATACAAATGAAATGGCGAAAAATATAAGTTAAAAACATAAGAGCTCGTATTCAAGCTTATTAATAATTATATAAACGTGATTACTAGAGATAATAAAGGCAGGTGAAATTATTACTTTTTTGCAGCGACTAGACAGACTCGTGCTTTGTCGACTCTCGGGGACACCAGTATGCGTATGAGACGAATAAACACGAGTCTGTCTAGTCGCTGCAAGAAAATAATAATTTCACCTGCCTTGGCCATCTCTAATGATTACACTCTGCATGGACAATCAATCTTTGAATATGGCCTGCTGTATTCCCAGAAGGTCTTCGAAGAGGAAGAGGAGCATAGAATCCTGAGCGTTGCTACCACGTTTTGCTACATTTTCTGGCCATTTCTGTTAGTAGTTTTAATCCAATGTTCTTAGGAGAGAATCCCTCCACAATTACATAGAGATAATTCCACCAAGTACACCTTGTACAGACGATCTACCAAAAACCTGGACGAATATGATTTACCTCAGAGACAAGAAGATTCTTCTAATTCGTGAAAGAAAATGATCCTCGATTGCTGAGAGGGTACATCTACAGTTGAAAAAATTGCAATAAGCTATAATAAATCGCATAAATAGAATTTAGCAGCATTCTACATTTTTAGTTATCAGCATCTTTCGTATTCATAACAATATTTTGTTTACATTAAAAATACTGCCTTTCAATTAATTCAATAAACCAAATTCATCAACAAAGACAAAGATCAAATCTTCACATGTAATCCTCCAAATCCCTAGCACCGCCACTGTAATCGAGGGGGTTGCTGACTGTGTGTATACATTATACACGACCTAAAGTAGGGTCTCCTTAAACGTGACAAAAACGCACATATGTACACGTTCCATATAGCACAGACGCAGCAGCCGTACACAAAATACACAGAATATACCGAAGCGGCAGTAGAAGCAAGAGCAGTTCGTGATGTGTACGTCCGTTATTAAGAAGTAGAAGGGACCGACCGGGTCTAGTGGAGGCCGTAGCACGTGGTGCGTCGTATTCGCTTCGCCTCACCTTAAAAATCGGGATTTCGGGATAGCCGCATCTGTCGGGCGTCTACTAGATCTTGGATAGGAGCGCGCTGTCAATTTATCATCCATAGAAGCTACCTGAGACGGGCGCTTCGGATAGGCGATACAAATTTAATGGTGTGTGTGTGTGTGTATATCTTTTTCGACGATAGGGAAATATCGAAGGGTGTGTTGACAGCTGTTCGGTCGGTTTGTATGTGAGTGTGTTACACGAATTTACGATAGGGCTGTTTCACGCTGCTACCTGAGCAGGAAATTGGAGAGAAAAGTAAGTTAGGACGTGAGTGTGTACGTACCTGGGTGCAATGTTTGAGTAGGATTAATGTCTTGTTAAAGATAGATAAGGGTTAAAATAAAACTTCCGGAAAGATATTTTTTTGTGGTAAATTTGTATGTGTACCGTACTGAACGTATTAAGCACCAGATCTTCATCTTCATGGCGCCACTGCTTAAATTTGATTAACATTATAATGTAATTCATACTCAGAGTCCAGCCACAGCTACAATTGCTCCATCATCAGCGTATAATACAACCTTTGCATTAATATGTGGAAGTAAGTCATAAATAATGATCTCATCACTGATTTCGTGATGGCATTTATGTCTTATACGCGTGTAACATAGTTTCCAGCATCTTTTGGCTAAATTCAGTTTTATTTCCTAACACGGTCTCCTTGTAAGTCAACTTATAACGATTCTTCCATTTCTTTCTGCCCAAATAGTAGTAATAGGCATCTGATCCTATCGAATCTCATTAAATGAAAACATTTTCTTCAAATGCAGCCGTTTTTCTGGAATTTCTGCTTTCAGCTTGCCAAATAATAACAACAAAAGCTTATAAGGATCATCTGTACTCAATAGTTTTTTTAATGTAATCATTTCGACAATATCATTGATGCTATTGAGTATTAAGGTTTACTAGATTCATTGAAGTCTCTTGTATAAAAGGTGGCAGAGTTGCTTCTACTTCTGTATTTTATTAATCAACCAATCAAGCATGTGTTACAAACTAATAAATCTATCATATTAATATCGTTAATAGATTACATTAATCCTTACGTAACCATGAACTAATTGGGTCAAGCTCCAATATTATGTTTAGATTCTAGATGATAACCTGGGTTTAGTTGCATATTATCAAATTAACGTAAACTCTTAATTAAAACAAATGGAACCATAAACTGCGTTGCTTGGCTTCGGGGATTACGCGCACGCAAAGTAAATTGCTCTCCTCAAATGTGGAACGAAATTAATGCTTTAATATCGGTTGTTTGCCCTTACGCTATACATATACTCCCTTCAATTAGCGAAGTTACGGACTTGCCCATCATTCTGTCTGGAATCACGACCAATCAATAAACAGTATAGGTTTTTTTTTATAGCCGTGTATAATTTCGTTTTAGACAATCAAGCGTCGCTCGTACGACAGATGGCTTCGTTACAGCAAGCAATAAAAATTTTAAGGAATAACCTACGTCGTGAGGTCTAAATTTTTAATTTGTAATAAACTTAATTTCAGCTCTATTAAACAATTATCCTTATTGATGCGTAGATTTAATGAAACGATATTTATTTAAACCTAAAATTAACCACATCGCCTTAACTGTTGTGCGTATAAACATAATAAACAGTTTGGCAAGCTACCGAACTAAGAAACAGGGGAAATTGTTTATCTGATTACGATTTTAATTCGATGCTTTCACGGATAGAAGATTCAAGTTTAAAAGGCACTTGTTCCATCGAAACAATAACGTTATTGTTATGGTAATCACCTAGGAAAGGTGAGCAAACCGATAAACATTGGAGTGCCAATACTAACACCTACAAACGATTTGTTTATCACTGGTAACCTAATTGTTTTAGTTGCGGAGTAACGTGTTTCAGATAAATTGCAAATGCACGTTTACGTTAAAAGCTATCCGGTCGAATGCGATAATTTTTTCAATGTGATCAAATTTCTAAACGTTTTCGTAATATTGAAGTAGTTTGAATGTGGTTGATAGGCAATCATTTTTTTTTTAAGTTAAAGCGAGTATGAATATATCCGGGAGATCCTATATTTAATACTTGAATTTACAAAATTTACTTATTTGTTTAAAATTGTTTTGGTAAAAATGGAAAAAATCGATTATCGAACCGTCATTAAATTCTTACGTTTGAAAGGGAGTGAGCCCACAAATAGACCATCCACCTTATTCACATAAATCTGTAAGTCAGCGACTTTTTCTCTGTTCCTAGATTCAAAGTTTTGCTCGAACGAGGAGAGCATTCCATTCGTAAACGTCTATTTTACCGATTAACTTAATTAAACTTAAATTATTTGGCCATATTAAAGAGATGGAAGCATCGCTAGGAAA
>LR737381.1:35639887-35689327 GCA_902655005.2 Marronus borbonicus | reverse complement strand
AGAAATAAAACTGAATTTGACAAAAGAAAATTGTTTCTGTGTTAAACCGGAAGGTTTTCGAACCATCCTGGCATCTTTTTAATTGATTTCTTATCAAAATGAGGAAATCAAAAAGAAACTATTCATTCAATACAGCGTTGCATGCCATAACTTAAAGTTTTTCGGTTTTTCTGGAAGTTATCGATGCAGTTTTCGCATAATTTTTTTTTATTTTTCTTGATGGCAGGGTAGGAACAAACGATGCCTTGCTAGGCTTCAATCTCATAATTAACCTAATTTCTTAGGAGTTGTGGGAGACAGCTGTATTCTTTATCCGACGATCGGTATTTCGGTCGGATGATCGACGAAGCTTAATATGACATCTAATTGAGCGTTATCTTATTGAAAGATTCCTTGGAACATTCTTTGGAAGAAAGGAAGTGCCACGAACTTGCTTTAAAAGTAATTCAAGCACGTAAAACGGCTTTAAAGTCTCAAGTACTTAAATCAAATATTTCAAATATCAAGCACCGAATATCTTCTTTTAAAAGCAATTGAACCACAGTGCTTGAAGCTCTAAACGCGTTTCAGGCACTACATCAAAGCACTCTAGCTACAACGTTGATGTCTCTACTGCTGGCTATATTGCACCAGGAGACGGACATGTTTAGATATTTTAAGTGGTCAGCAAGTTAGACTGCATAAGGAACCATCATCCAAATAAATATTTTAAAATATTTTTGAAATCGTCAAATCGTCCGAATTTCCAAATTTCCTACATCTCTCCAACAATTTCATTTAAAGATTTCAATACGCCGGATCCATTAAAAGTCTTACGGCGAGCTATAAGTTTTATAACGTTGGGAAACTTTGATCCCTATCTTTAGCCTTTTTCGGGGTGTAATTCGAAGAATAAACGAGATGGGTAAATGAGGGTGACGGGAATCGATTCTCCGAGCGAAAAGCGAAGGTGTGATTCTTTCAGTTCTATAAATATCACTTCAATTTCTTCCTAATACATAATTTAGAAGCTCATGAAATAAGCTCTCGCACTTCAGAAACTTCCAAAATTAAATTTCCAACACTGCGAAAGTTACCACCGAAAGTCATTTCGCTAGGGATCCTTAACAAATCAAATCAATCTCGGCGGAGTTCCGCTCGGGTTGAATTCAATTCCATTCCATCTTCCCTGTTGTAGTAGGCGGACTAAGCAAGCAGTCACGTTCGAATTTAAACTTATCTAGTATAAATAATTAGGGATATTCGACCAAATTTTACGACTTGTATGTTCGCCGTAGGATACACGCATATACGAGCGTAAATTAGTCACGACGCTATTTTTAGCGCGTCTCGAAAGCGTCTTGGTACAGAAATACGACTTTAAGGCCTACGAAGAATTAATTCTAGCCTCGGACTCTCTCGGTTACAGCGATTAAAGGAATCCGTGGCATTCTGCGACGTCTTGCGGCCTTGCGAGTACCGCTGATGAACTTTCCAATGCGGTCTTTTGATTAATATTCCAGCTGGTTTTTGAAAAATAGGAACGCGATGGTGAATGCGATGTATGCAATGGTAAAATATCGAATGCATGAACCCGATTCACATACGGATTGAGAATAAATTGCACGTGCATTAAAAGCCGTACTATTCTATAGGTAAATCTGATTGTACACTGCCGTTCAGGGAAGTTCGGTCGGTTGGTAAAAAACATGAAAAGGTTACAGAAACAAACGAAACTAAAAACAAAATGCAATTTTATTTTATGTACAGGTAAAAAAGACAAAAATAAATAAATAAAAAGTTATTCTGGCCTAATATAACATACTGAACATTATTTTTTTTTTTCATCGAAAAAACCTCCTTTGCTGTTAATCACAGCTCGAACTATTCTAGGCATTCTTTCGATAAGTTTTGTTAAAACGGATTGTGGAATATTAATCCATTCATGTTGCAGAATATTCCGTAAATGTTCTTGTGACGTTGGGCATATTTTTCGGATCCTGCTGTCCAGTTCATCCCACAACAACTCTATAGGGTTCAAATTTGGGCTTTGTGGGGGCCATGTCATTACTTTCAGGGTGTGCTGTTCTTCTTGCTCCTTTAGATAGTTCTTACACACTAACGCAGTGTGTTTTGGGTCGTTGTCGTGCATGAATGTAAAGTTACGGCCTATTATACGCAATCCTGATGGCACTGCAGGATTCTGGAGTATTGCAAAATAATTTTCCTTCCTCGTTACACCCTGCACTCTGCATAAATCTCCCGTCCCAGCAAAGGAAAAACATCCCCACACTAACACAGAACTACGCCCTTGCTTCACTGTTGGCACAATGCAGTTCGGGATCACTTTTCGGTTCTAGATCTTCGGACATAAACTCGTCGATTTTGCACAAAAACCTCAAACTTTGACTCGTCACTCCAAAGCACGTATTTCCAATCATTTAACGACCAATCTAGATGAGAACGGGCCCCCTGTAGCCGTTTTGCTCTGTTGTCCCGACGTAATAAAGGTTTTCGAATGGCAATGCGTCCATGAAGGTACGCTTGTTGAAGTCGACGTTTTACCGTACTCGCCGAAATTTGTTCTTCACGGCCGCGATTGTCTTCGGCTGCTATTTGTGGCGCTATTAATTTTCTATTGCGTTTGCTTAATAATACAATTCTCAAATCTTCAACTTTTGTTGTTTTTCTATATGCTCCAGGACGAACACGATTTTCTATAGTTCCAGTTGTCCGATGTTGCTTTATGATGTCATTTACTGTTGAACTTCTCATATTTATTCTTTTCAGTAATTTGTCGCCCCGAATATCCTTCTTCAAACAGCGTAATAATGCGTGAACGTTTTTCTACACTGGTAGGCTTGCCACGTGCCATTTTGAAGTAAATTTTCTTAAAACTTTCGCGCAAAAAGACAGATGCACACCAACACACGTTTAACAGTAAAACGAAGCAAATTTATATCTTTACGCCTGTGATAAATAAACAAGAATGATGCTGCGGTATATTTCCTAAAAGTTTTATTCGTTAATAATCCCCAAACGACCCGTTTCAAAAGATCGGTACTTCCGAGAAATTCTTGGAATTATAATAAAAGGGACTTTATTGTGGTTGTCGCAATATTTCTACTTTACATAATAATTTATGGCTTTAATAAAAACTTTCCGTGAGACAGTAAATCATGAAAAATATTATAAATTTACTTATTGAAAACTTGACTAAATACATTTCTTCCTGGTTTAAGTACAGCCGGCTTCCTTATTTTTGTAATAAACCGAGCAGTTTTCCTGGTTTTTAAAGCCTGCCGCATAGCAAACAACAAAGTAACTTAATTCACTTGTAGCAGATGTCCTTACGCAAGACCATGTGGCCTGGTTACACCGCAACGCTCATCTACGATAAGCCTTCACTCGCCTAATAATTACTTCTACCTAATAATTAGGTATATTAAAATATCCTGGAGGTTGCGAACGCTAACCACACCTCATTTCCAAGCTGAAATACGCAAATAAACTACAAAACATCCAGCATTCGCGATGATAACAAAAAAGACCGGCTAGTAATCCGAAATTTACAGCGTATCGCGAAACGTGCAATGGTAATTATAAATTATTCCGCCGTTTGGCAGTGTATCTCCGCATAACAGTATTAAATTCACTCACCGCAGGTCCACGCCGCATATTCTAACGATATTTTAATGAATACCTTGTTCACGATTCCGTTCGTGTTAGATAACATGTTCCCCTTTCGAAGTCACGGTTAGGAGAATGCAAAAATTTCGCCAGTTCAACGTTATTTTCTATGCACCAATTGCATCCGATGCGAGTACAGCGTACGGAATGGCATATTAAAACAACTAGACAAGTGCTGGAGGAAAAGAAGGAGTTAGGTAAATAAGGTTGTGACAATACTAATTAGAGGTTGCTAAAGCTAGGAAAGAGATAAGCATGTCTTTGATAGGATTAGGGTATTGTAACAAAATATTGAGATCGAAGTACCTTATATATTTTTTTTAATTTAATCATTGTTTTTTCTTTGTTTTGTTTTGTTATTTTTTAAAGCTCATGTCGACCAAGTAGCGATTTTTTTATTATTACCATAGTTTTTGTGCGTTTAAAACTATTGCTAACATTTCGCCTAAGTCCGTCTCTTTGTATATGTTATTTGGATTAAAATTAAACTTGAACTTCTTTATTAATACACATACATACATCATCCCCGTATCTCATATGGTAAAATTTCCGCATTAATATACAAGCAGCTTCTGTCAATAAACCGAGCAAAATATTAGTTATTTCTGATTCTTGCAGCATCTCTGGAACAACAAACATCCAAGAGAGAGATTCCGAGAATAATATATGAGTGGTGGGGTTATATTTAGTTCTGCGGCAATTTATTACCCCGTTTAAACGCCGAACCATAAATTTATCCGTACGCCAAACAAAAATATTTATTTTTAGCCGTCGCGTACTCTCGATTCTGATGTCGATTGCGAAAAGAGTTTCACATACGTCTGTGATACTGTATCTGTTGTCGTAGTTATGTTTCTCTGGTGGCGATGAATTTATTTATTCGTAGGGTGCGTTTAACCTGTCCAAATCTACGTGGGAGGAAAGTCGATTCAGTTAGTTTCCTAAACGCCACTGATTTTTAAGATCAGTAGATAAATTTTTGTTGTATAAATTCGATTTTGTCAAGCACGTATATGGAGCTTCAAATGTCGGAAATGTTCGGAATATCAGTTTTTAGAAACTGATCAATAAAATGCTCAATTACCTTGTTGCACATATTCAAGTCAATTTCGCATGTGGATTACTTGAGTAGACTTAAACCTTAAGAAAATCCCGAAAGAAACAATCTAATCTACTCTAATAAATTCCACGATCTTGAGAGGCAAAACAGACAGAAACAGTCCGCTGAAATTTTGCAATTAAACTCCAAATTGTTGTGTCGGTAGACATATGATTTTAAAAAAACAACACTAAGTCGATGAATAATGTTCGTAAAAGAACGCACAAATTTGGACAATTTTCACGTGTTCTTCGAGGGTGAAACGCTGCATCATGAAACTTACAGCTTTCTAGATAACGTAATTGATTTATAAAAGAATACAGAGTGCTCCATTTAAAAATAGATTTTTTTTTTACAATACGTTAGAATATAAAACGTAAAACGGTAAAAAGTAATATTACTCTTACTTTATTGCTATTTTGCTTTGTTTTCAACATTTACTCCAACAGTTTTTAATTTCCTTCGTAGCAAATGAAAAGTGATAAAATTTAATATTTTGACCCACAATGTCCTTCAAATTCTTTACTCCCCAAAAAGCCATTGCAGCGTTAAAAAAGGATTAACCATAGCTAACGTAACGGATTGAAGCTTATCGATTGGATCAAGCAGTAGACAGGGGATACTCACCCCGACCATATACAACCCTCACGAGCGCGTCCCTGCAGCAGAAGACACACAAAGCATCAGTCGGTCAATATCCCAGCCACGTACACGTACAGGAGGGTGCTATTTTATTCGCAGCGTCCGCATGCGACCCAAAGAGTGCTCTGCATGCTGCTCCATGCGGTAGTCTTAGTATTTATGACATCGGCGGGTGTTTTAATAAAATTTCGAGGACACGATAATATATTAGCTTGCGTGAATGTATCGAAACAATAACGGTCTTGATGCGCTTTCATCGAGACTACCGCACAACGAAATAAATTTTATTACCATTGTGGGGTCGATTGGATGTTTTTAATTAGATTTGAGTGGAAAAAGAAATAATACGCTTATCGTATAATATTCATTGTGTCCGTTTTACGAGGCATTTTATGGCTATTTTCGAGTCATGATTAAAAGTTATGTGCCTACGAGGAATTTAATAATATCGACAAACCGTAACAAGCATTATGGAGGTATTAGATTGGTTTTTGATAAAATCATTATATGCGTTGTTAAAGTACTGTACTACGAAGATTGTTCAATAGAAAGACGAAGAAAAACTGAATAGTCATAACGAAAATATTTGTTATTTGCTTCTCTCTAACCATCGCGATCCATTTAGAAAATGGTTATGATTAAAAAAGTCTTGCCATTAAACCATTCTTTAGCTCTATTTATTATTTTCACTTCCTGCTATTTCTAATCAATGTTGTAAAATTGGCGTTGGAAATGTTAAACATTAAATAATATGTGTTGATCAAATCAAACATTAAAATTTCCATATCCAATACGCAGCTGTCGACGCAAACGTTAATAATTCAGAGACAACTATGCACGCCGTTTCTGATCTAATTTCTCGAAGAAGAATGTCTTGGTTAATTTATATTTAACTTCGGAGAATCATTATGTCTAACCACTTAATGGGCGCGACATTATTTATGCTAGTAATAAAAGTTAATCGCACGGCTAGTCAAACTAATTTATTTAACAATCTTGGAAAAACAATGACATTCAATAGATGGCAGTAAAAAATGCGTCGAAGGATAGCAGGTGATTGTATGCTCTGCTTTTGATATGTTTGCCCGAGTAAGAATTAAAATATGCAGGAAACGTTTAGTTTATTCTTTCGCGGTTTAAGTGCGGTGCGATGTTGCCATTGAATCGATGAGAAATGATATTGAAAAGCTTATATGGATGTTAGATATGAAGAGGTAATTGTAAAGGATTGGCTCTTTGCAGAAATAAGAGAAGAATAAAGGAAATAAACCATATAAAAACATCCTAATGATTACCAGTAACCTTATATTATTTACATTTTTTCGCTGAGTAAGATTTATTATTTTCAGTGACTAATAAAAAGACAACAAAGATTTGTCACAAAAAATGATACTTTATTTAAAAGCCCAAAGAGTATACATCACGTGCTATTAATGTCGTTATTAACGCAAAATTTAACTCTTCACAATCGACGAAATTTAGCAGCTATAGCAAATTTTTAACACAACTTTCGTGATTCCTATTCAAATTGCTCGAACTTTTTGCAGTATTCTTTACTGCAACATTGGAGGAATGCCATGCTGTAAGCCATGTCCGTTTTCCTTTTTATCGCAAAATCTTGAACCTCCTGCTATTTCGGATTGACTTTACACGGCTTTATTCCTGGAGGTTCGAATTTGGTCTGTTTTCTTTGAGGTAGCGGCCCAACGGGGTGTATAAGCATTTTTAAAGCTAATTATAACCTGTAAATTGTACGTGTGAAGTGTTCCATGGCTTGTTACTAGCGAAAATAATAATGTGCCCGCGTGTACAATAAAGAGAAAGCATTTACGTAAAATAAACTTAACAGAGATTAAGAATGGAAATTTCATTTGAATAGAGCTCAATACCTTGTATTACCTCCTCTAGCCCTAACTATTGCCTGCATAGCCCACATCAAACTAAATCTAAAACAAGCAAATAAAGACAGTAAGCACCTTATTAATCACTAAGTCATATGTTGTTTCTTTCAACACACTAACGGTCTCTTTCATTGCAAAACACTAAAAGTTTTAATCTAATGTAAGTATTGCAACAGAATAAACATTAAAAGAAAATGCACTAACCCGTTTTTTAAGTATGATTATTTTTTTATTCTCTTCTGGTATTCCGCAGGATTCAAACTTTGGACCTCTGTTCTTTCTGGCTTTTATTAACAAGTATTCGCGAGTTGTCCTACATCAATGATATTTGCCGACGACTTTTCTGATTTAATAGAGTGAATGAATTGTCTTTTACGATCATACGCTTTTTTCTCTTTCCCCCTTGTACCTGGATGCATACATAAGAGCGTACAGCCGCTGTTAAAACTTGTACAGCTCTGTGTACGTCACATTTTAAAATAATTAGCCATAGTCATACGGTCAACGTGTTTTGCCGCCATACAACTGGAAAATAACGATCCCGACAAGCAAAACTAAACTTTATTTTTTTCTTGTTCCAACTAATTTACATTGTAATTAAAATCAAATTGAATCCACGCTAAATCAATACCGCGTTATAAATGCAGACCCATCGCGTCTGATCATGAAATGATTGATCGTCTGCTATACAACTTTCGTAAATATGCTTCTCATATTAGGTTGTTTTCCCGCGAATTCTGCTGATGGAAAACATATGAAGATGTCGATAAAAGCATATATTATGCATGCGCATACGTTTAATGTAGTTTTATACGATGGAGAAATCCTATTTACTTAAAATTCAGTAGGGAACGTACTATTTGACCTGCTGAGCCGACGATCGACGCAATAATAACCTCAAATTGTTAATATATATATCCGCTGCCCGCATTTCTACTATTGTTCGTTACATCCTTAACGGGAATTTATGTCACTCTTACCGTTCGGATTTAAATAATAGAATCGATCGGTGTGTGTTTGTGCGGCGTTAGACGTAGTAGAAATCAGCGTAAGAATTTGGAAAATTGAAGATCATCGATGAAGATTAGAAAGATTTAGCTCAAATATGAGAGTAGGGAGCAGGGAATTGTATTAAGCATTATATGAGCTTGATTTGTTTCTTTGCACCGTTAATAATTATTGATGTTTACATGCAGTTCGTTGAGATATAAAAGGATAATACGAAAGAATAAACAAATAAATAAAACTATATTTGGAGTTATTCTTTAATGGATTCATAACAGCGTAATAAATTGATTATACACAATAATTATGTCAATAACGGATTGATCCACTCAAGGTTTATGTTATTCGCCCACAAGAACTGCTTCTAAAGCTGTTGGAGAATTCTAAAAACCATTCTACGCCCTGATACACGCTGTCGAAGGGTGTTCCATTGGATTTAAATCTAGCCTTCGGGCTGGCCACCCCATAACAAATGCCTCAGTTTCTCCATGCCCCCTCACCGATATTTCAGGGTGGTAAACTTTGCATGTGGCTGTATAAGCAGTTCTTATTTAATCTTCTTTATAAACACATCCATTGCCATCTCGTCCCAAACATCCATCTCCATCATGTGCAATTGCCACTAATTCTCAACCCGGCAATAATTGCCGCCGCATAAATTCAAATTCATCGTCCCTAAATCGTTTCATTACTCCGAAAACGAAACGAACCGTCCACTCATCTTCATTACCATCGTCAAACGCTTAACTATCGTCCTTTTAAAATGGTACCAACTCTTCTTACGACTGTGACGGCTATTATTATTCCGGATAATTGTCCGATCCGAGTGGACGATACAATTGTTGAATGATTGTCGAACGGCGAAGTCTAGACGCGACGTTCGCTGAAACAATAGAATTGCCCACGTTCGACTCTACGACTAATATACGTTTTTATTTGTCGGAACCATTCAGGCTGACAAGTCGTATTAATAGCAGAAGGAAGAGTGTGCGTATTGTTCTGTTGTTACTTTAAATAGCTTCGCGCGTATCAATCAGACGATGTAATATGCCTTTGAGCGGTAACAACTTGTTAGACGAGCAAGTCTGGTTGGAATATTAGGGCCGTATTACAGCTTCTACGCATTTTTTTTTTGTATTACTAAATTATTGAACATCAGAACATTATCCTGATGGAAGAAAATATCGCACGACCTTCCTCTTCTTGTTCCTTCTTCTATTTCGCTTAAACTGCTTCCACGGGGTTTTAGAAATGTTCATTCGAATGCGTTTTTACTCTTGAATGAGCAAGCGAGGCGGTTAGCCTTTTCATATCCAAATCTTCACGAGAAACAGATGCCCACAACCTCTGTTATCTCTCTAACCTTAACATGGTCGTCCAGCACTATTTAGCGAACTTCTCCGATGATGTTGGTGGCGGTTGCAGTTTTTGGCCGTCCAGAAATTTTATCGTCAACCAAACTGGTATGACCACGGTGGTCAAAATTATGCTTTCAGCTTGAACAATTCCTGGCCTACCAGAGCTTCCCATTAATTTCTCACGCTTCTTCGTAACCTATAAAAAACCACATTCATTTTTTCAAAGTCTATTTAATGTGATTAATTACTCATAGTAGGTTAAAATATAATTTCTATAGCAATAAGCGTTGAGTTCATTTCGAAAAAGCGAAAGTAGATTAAAATCACGCCCCGTCGTATGAGCAATTGCTAGTGTAAATTTATTTTAATTTATTTGTGTAATAGCGTAATATGAAATTTAAACATTTCGCACACATACATATCTACGCTACATCTACAACAAAATAAATGAATAACTATTGGAAATATGGCGTGCAAAAAAACCAGGTTGGCCATAAATAATATCGCTTTCATGATGTCTGATCGCTAAATTAGGAATTATCTCGGGGACGGTTGCATGCGACGCGTCTTAATTCTTTTTAATTAAATCGCTTATTACAATAATTTTTACATCGATCCATCAACGGTCTTGTTTCTTGGTTACTTTCAGAAATTTCCTTTCTGCGCCAAAGGCTATCGTAATTTCTCTTCGGGTACTCGTACACAAACATTTTGCTCTATTTCTGCTATTAAATATGATAAATAGGGATAATATGCAGCACTACGCCAAAGAAAATAATTACCGGGTAAAGTTAAAGCTTCAAAGTTTAGGTGTAATAAATAATAAATTTCTTTGAAAGAAAATTGGATTCTTGTAAACGGGAAAATGTTTAAATACCTAGAAAATAAGATTCATAATCAGAAAACTATTGAATTGAATACAGACGCCAAAATGACGTGCAAAATAAAAATATAGCCTGGCTAACAAACGAAGAAAATAAAACTAAAATTATAGCAAAAATATTTGTCCAGTCGAGGATTCGCCGAAATAGTTAAAGAAATCCGAAATTTTGTGGCATTTACTGATGAAGATTATCAATACCAAGCAACTATTTTGGCCATTCAAAAACGATTCGTTTTCAACTTTGGAATACAAAGAAAAACATTTTTTTTTTCGTAAGTTAATCTATCAATAGAGTAGGTAAATTCGGGTGCGCAATATCGGCGCAGCTAACGAATGGATTCTCGCATGCGAAACACTAGTCAGTATCTAGTTCGCTCTCGCCTGGAGCGTACGCAATAGTAGCAGCGAAGTACTCTGTGTTCTGTTTTTAATAATGTCGAAGGTACGTAGATCGAGAAAACAGCTATCATTAAAGACAGTGAATAGGTTTATTAAGGATTAAAAACTTGTATCTAGCACCGTTCGCGATAATATATCTCTGCATACTGACTCCCTTCGCGTGCAAGAGTCCATTCGTTAGCTGCGCCGATGATGCCCACTCTACTTATCAGGTACTCATGTTACTGAGATTCTTGTATAAGAATATATACAGACTCGGCAGAATTTCTGCGCGACTCGTGCAAATAGTTTAAACAGGTAAATACATATTAAATCATGAGATACAAATCAGAAGAATTAAAAATCTAATAATGGTAAAGCATCTGTTTTGTTAAAAAAAATTTCTAGCCATATAAACAGTTTGCAACTTAAATTGAGATAATTTGAACCCGTATCTATATAAAATAATTTAAATTTAAACATTTTTAGTATAGAAAAATGCTATTCCTAAAAAGTATTTATTGAACGTTAAACCGCACTTCCTCGTCTATAATCCCTTCTATTTGCTTTTACACTATCGTTACGCAATGCAAAAAAAAATTGAGTAGGAAGTTACGTAAACCACATTTTTTCATTTACTAATACCTATATAACGTTGTAAAACTCTTGGAAGCTTTGCGAACCTTTAGACTTTAAAGCATTCAACTTCTTCATTACGTGTACACCCGACGTATGTATAAAAAGATGCGATTTAAAATATATTTGTCGGCAGAAAATAAACCTTACTTCCGCAGGTGTATGACACCGCATAGATCGTATTGTTTAAATAACGATAAGAACCGCAGATTTATCAATTTATACCCTTCACATTCGAGACTACGAGGTTAATCGAAATCCAATGATTTATTTTATTTGACGATTGTAGAGAGCAGCGACGTTAACTTTTTCTTACTTTTGTTATGGTTTTGTCTATAAGCCTTACAACGCTAGCGAATGATGAAAATGAGTCTTTATTGTTGATCCTCACATGGACGGTTCGAGAATCAGTTCGTGGACGGTATCGCGCGTCTGCGTTAAGTTTACATGTGGTGAATGAACGCAGAAATTCAAAAAAAAAAAATCAAAACATGTAATTATTACTTGTACCTAAACAATTTTCATTCCTTTGTTTTGATTCGTTTATTAATAAATCCATTTTGCCGCCTCCCTAGTTTGTAGTGTGATATGTGAATTTCTTTTTGTGAGCTGCCCTCTAATTTAAATGTAGCATTTCCCAACAACCAAACGGTTTCTCTTTCCATTGTTCCAAATTAATTCGGGATAAAATGAGAGCAATCGTGATATTGAATATCTTTTCTTTTGGGAAGGGGACGTATCATCAATAATCCTGCAGAGACGAGTACACATCACGAAATTAGCCGAGACTCTCGAGGAAACCAGTAGGCAACTAGAACCCATTCTCATGAAACGAATAAACACGAGTCTGTCTAGTCTCTGCTAATTTCGTGAAGCGCAACTCATTTCTGCAGGCTTAATCATCAATCATATACATATAATTGACGAAAATGATACCAAATAAAGGGATTTTAATCAAGAAGAAACGGTTAATAGACGGATATTTGCAGGTGGAGGGCGGAACATTACACAAGAAAAATGTTTGGTTTCACCGTATTTCATACCGCCTCATTCTTAATGAACAAATTACTTCGTTAGCCGGTACCTTCTAATTTTAATCGAACTTTGTCCATTATTTACGAAATATTAATTGAATATATTTATATAATTGCCCACATATTCACATTATTTAATTAACCACTTTGTAGCACCTTTTATTAGATTATATGCATGTTATCAGCATCTTATTATTACATTTTGTTGCGTTCTCAAATTCAAACTTATCTAACGAATCGTTATATAACCTTAATCTAAAGTGTTTACGTTCGATTATCGTTAATATCGTTAGATGTTTACTAATTCACATTTTTTTTGTTTCAGATTTTCTTAAACGTAGTTGTGCAATGTCCGAACCTATCGTGAACGGTGAGTCGCTTGCGTATTCAATAAAAGAAACGAAACAAAGAGAAATTTCCGCTCACGGAAAACTACAGTTATTAAGCACTTAAATAAACACATCATAATCCGTTTAGCTGGAACGAAATTCCTGCGTTATCAAACACTCCAACGTAAAATATCCTGATGGCGTTTTAGAAGTATTTATTAAAATAAGAACGGCTACCTTTATCTTTCCTCATGTGAGGAAGATCAATAAATTCTGATGATATATCGTTATTGGGTGAAAGTAAGCATTGGAATTATGTTATGGAATCGAGGAATCGACTAAATGTAGGCCTAATGAGATTGATTCGTTATTACAAATGCGTTAAGTATGGATATACTGAGTGTATAATTTTTTTTTATTAATAAATACATTTTTTTTAGTCGGTTTAATTATTTTGCTATCCAAAAAAAATAACAATAAAACATTCATAAATATTTGAATATTCCATAGCGCTATAGTTACCTGGTGTGAAAGACCTTAATGCAGGAAGATAAAAAATTAAACTAACATCTTTCTCTAAACTAACAATAAAAATTATGGAAATTGACCTCTGCGATCTTTCGTTGATCGAGAAAATGTTGGAATAAAACGCCTATAGTGTATCAAATGAGCGGCAACAGTGGAAAAATAAAACGCAGCCTTTATTTACACATTTGTGAATATTCTATACAACGATCTTAAACGATGTAAGGTTTAGCACTTCGTGAAATATGGAAAATAAAAGTTATTCTGCTATATTGTGCTATAATGTCAATCAACTTCAAAACCGAAATCCAGAGAAAAAAAATTATTCCTTCCAGTTGGTAGGAAAGAATCTAAAACAAACAAAAGTTATGATACAGTCTAAAATAATTATTCACTATCACTTTCCATTTCACTTGAACTTACTATCTTTGCCCATTCATGCAATAAGTGGCTCGATTATATCATCGATTAATCCATCTAACTCACACAATTTGGTTGAGTTCGCAGTGATAAGGTGGTAACCTCAACACAGTTTTGTTGCAACTTCTGGCCACCTCATCTGTTACATGTGTCTTTATTAAGGCGAATTAAATGAAGAAATTCAGATCGAACCACCTCTTTATCGTACTCAATATTTTTTGATTTCAACCAAGCCTGCATATCGAGTTTTTTAGATGTTGTTGTGGGAATTTTTTTAATTTTACAATTATGATATTATCCATAACAATAACATCATTGTCTGGTAGTACTGTTAATATTTGATGAAATCACTACGGCATTCATTTCTTCATGATAATAGGTTGTTTTTTTTTACCTTTGAAAAGCAATAAGCCATTCTCAACAAAACCAGCCTCAAATCCTATGTAATATGTTCTGCTTCTCTATCAAAGATGGATGTTCTAAGTACGGAAAATGTTGCCTTCTCGGCAATATCTGCTTCTCGGGATATTTGAGTTCCAGAAGTAGTTGTTGCTTTCTCCAGCGATCAATAAATGTGGCTGTAGTACTAAGTTGATGTTCAGGAACCATACATAAAATTATTCTCTAAGTTCGGGTTTTTCCCGAGTATTAGAAATTTTGCGTTTTGTCACTAATTATTACTGTTTGCTTCTTATATCTCTTCATATTTGACTTCTAACACCGTAATAAGTGGAGATGACCAAGGGAGGTGAAATTATTACTTTTTTTCAGTGACTAGATAGACTCGTGTTTTGTCGACACTCGAGGAAACCAGTGGGCAACACGAACCCTTTCTTGCGAGACGAATAGACACGAGACTGTCTAGTCGTTGCAAAAAAATTATAATTTTTACCTGCCTTGGTCATCTCTAGTAATAAGTGCATATATGCATAATTTGTAAATATAAATAACTTTATGCCATCTTTATATTAATTGCAAGAAATGGCGAAGACCTGCCAACTTTTTTGGACCCGATTTGGTGATTTTTATTTTTTGGACCTAGCAACACTGCTCTTAATATACATTACTCAAAATTGTAATTCGAATAAAACTAATAACTTATTAGTAATAAATTATGCGGAACTTAATTGTTCTATTTAGTGTTTTATTCACATTGTAATGAGCCTGTAAGTAATTATTAGCCCGTAGTAGGGGGTGATAATTACTTTGAGTTTATTTTTCATACGCGCGTGCCTTATTCAGCAATACGTCAAATTTGCCAAAATGTCAGTGTGAGTGCGTATGAAAGTGTAGGTTTAGCTGTTACAATTTGTGATGTTTCTTACTATGAAATTACTGTGTATAACCTTCGTCCGTATGTTTCGGTGGATGAAAGCTTAAGAAATTTGGGGTGAGTAATATATTTGACTTATTCTTTATTGGTTTCAAACGGCGTATGTAAGATGGTCTTGTACAATAATAAGCGAATTTGATTTGCTAAATAAGCACACGAATAACTAACTCTGCGAATTATAAATATTGTACGTTTATTATTTCCATATTCCGTATTTTTAGGTATTTACTGCGACTTCTTTTGTAGTCATCTAGAAAACTAATACTAGCGAACATGTTGACTTAATAATAAAAGATAATAAAACAGAGCAAATGGAAAATGTGCTGCTGCCTTCAACGTCCGTCTTCGTGAGCATCTCGAGATTTTTTTATATTTTTCGGTATCAAATAATCAACGTACCTACACATTACTACACTTGAAATCATGCAAACACTAAGCCCGTTGTCCCACTTGCGTCGCTCCAATCAAACCAGTAATGATTTACGTGGCCGGTTGCAGGTATTATGCATGTATTTTTGTTATTAAAAAATTTAACCTTTGAAAAAGTGTTTACAATACGGGTAGAAAAAAGCAATTATCCTTGATAGAAAGGGTAAAGTTCTAGCCTAGCACCAGGATGGTGTTAGTAAGAAGGAAATTGCTCGTCGGTTACGAAGAAGCGATCATTCCGTTAGAAATTTCCTGAAAGATCCGGAAAATTACGGCAAACCGAAAGGCCAGGGGCGACCGAAAGCTGTAAGTGAGCGGGATAAACGCATGATATTGCGGTGTGCATCCGATTCTTCTGCGTCGGCGAGAGTTATTGCAAAACAGGCGGGGGTACAAACGCACGTGCGTAATGTTCAAACGATTTTAAAGGCGTCACCGGTAATAACACGGAAGATAATGTTGAGAAAACCGACACTTTCGGCGAAACACAAAGAAGCGAGGTTGAGATTTGCTGAAGAACACGTATCGTGGAAGAAACAATGGGAAAAAGTTATATTTTCCGAAGAGAAACGTTTTAATTTGGACGGACCGGTTGGGTACTCGCATTATTATCATGATCTGAGAAAGGAACCAAAAGTGAAACTGACCAGACAATTAGGGGGTGGACCTGTGATGATACGGGCAGCGATTGGATTTCGCGATAAAAGTGGGATAGTGTTTTGCACGAACAAAATGACATCTGTGACGTATAAAGACTTATTGCGTGACAATCTTCTACGTTTTGGAAACCAATGGGCCGGGCGCAATTTTGTTTTTCAGCAAGATAACGCGCTAATTCATGAAGCAAAAACCATTACTGAATGGTTTAAAGAGAAAAAGATTAAAACTTTACAGTGGCCGGCACGGTCATCAGACTTAAACATTATTGAAAACATGTGGGGTGAATTGGCACGTCGCGTTTAGGACGGAGGCCGTCAATATTTCACGGTACAGGAACTGAAAACTTCAATAGCGACCGAATGGCAGAATATCCCTCAAAATTATGTGTTAAATTTATATAAATCTATTGAAAGTGATTAAGAACAATGGAAGATCTACGCTTTACTGATCACTCATTTGTTGATTTTTGTTTTACATTTGCAACAGAGCGTCTAAGTTTTTGTCGCAGAAATTGTTTAAACATTGGAGTAATAATTTATTATTTAGTTCATATATTTCTGGAGGAGATATTTTTAAGTTTATTTTACTTTTATGAATAAAAACTTAATTAGATATCTTAACTTAACAGTATTTTATAATTTCTGCAGAAAATATTTAATTTTTACGGAAAAATCAATAGCAAAACGACATTTGTTTATGCCTTTATATGTAAGTTTTGTGTAATAATTAATATACTGTTTCAGCGTGATGTTGACTATGCCCGTCGCTGTAACAAATTTCTTGGTTTCTATTTACATTGCTTTTATTAACTGTTTGGTAAACCTTTTAAGATATCATGATGACAACACATTTTTTAGCGACCTGCTTCCTTTTCCTTTGTATAGTTGAACTATTGATGAAAGGAACGATTTTTAGTAATTTTAGATCGTATCTTTACACAAATCTTTAGTTATTGTCAAAAAAATAATGCTAAGACGGTATTGATGGAATAATTCACGGCAAACGCAGCAAAAGGAGAGAAAAAAATACACTAACTAACGAACATGCCTACCCGGCGTCATCAGCGTGGTTGTGATCATCAATACCACTAGCAAGCTATCTTAGCATTGTTTTTTTTATTATTGTTTCTAGGCATTTTCTGATGTGTTCTTTTAGTCATTCTGTCCATCATAAAGGTTGTATGTATAGCACACAGATATTCGGTCAAGAGTATTTCCCTTTGAGATTTTGCAATAATAAAAACGCAAGCGTTGTCGCACACTGGGAAACATCTGTTCTAACATCTCAAATTTTCCAAATATGCAAACCTTAGACAAACTCCTACGGCACGAATTGCATTGTTTCGCATCGCGCGCGGAGCCAAGCAGTCTTTTAGGTTCATCTACTATCTAGTATACATACAAAACATAGGTAAACTACGATAACTAACGGGGTCCCGTGCCATACCGATCAACGCACACACAACACATGCGTTCGGAATATTGAACCCGGCAGTTTCTGGCAGTAGGCCAAGCGACGCGACATTGCACTTAGCCAACCTTGATCGTCCGGTCAAGCACCGCACCCACACGCGAATTGCTCACGTAGGTAAGGCGTCGGCCACGAAAAAGAGTGCGAATCGTTCCGATCGGGCGGCACCTATCTGATTGACGCGGCCTAACAAAAACATATAACGCGAAAACACGACGCGATGTTTGTAAATAAGCGGTCATAAGCCGGGGGAGCTTAGCGGAATGTCAACTACTGAGGATTTTATACATTATTTTTATTCGCACCGAGTTATGCTGGCTTTTCGTAATTCATAACAGACACGAGGGATATTTGCACATAAACACGTTGATTAGATTAGGGATCGTATTCGAGTAAATAATCCTATCAATATTCGCGTGCGTCGCATATAAAATTGGTATTGTTTCATTTGTATGTATTACACCTACGGGGTAGAAGGCACGACTATTCCATGTTCCATTGTTAAAAGGCATAGGGCAGATATGCTGTTATCAAAATCTTTTTATATCATTTTGTTTTGTAATTGGAGCACGCAGCACTTTTAATTTCGTTGCTATTGCTTTGATTTTAACATTGATTAAAAAAAAGGAAAGACAATGAATTTAATTAACTCTCTCTTGAAATTTTAGCAACACTGGAATTTTAGCATTTCCATTAAAATTGTTTACGCGCAAAGCGAGAATTTGTGAATGGCGCTATCTGCATTATTACTCATTCCACTAATTACAACGTTCAGTCAATCGGGAATTGTATTTTTATAAGAAACGTGTGAGTAGCACTTCCTCTATACTTTTCACAATTACGCAATAAAGGTACTTCCGACTAATCCGGCTAAGAATATTTAATGAAAATTTTCCAACTGTCTTTTTGTTTAAATCTCCATTTAACTTGCAATTGTTCAATACCAGCAAGCTGCGGAACCTTTCATCTCGGCAATATGTATCGATATTTGTAGCCTTGATCTTTTTACAATTGCCTTCTTATAGCTGGAACGCGGGTCACGATTCCCCTTTGTTCAGGAGGTAGGTTACCTCAGCGACTTTATTGACGAACTTCCTCATTACTTATGCCGCACAACATGTCGAACAAATATCCTGGTGTGTATCTACGCGCGTTCTTTTTATTGTCTTGTAACTGTCTCGCATCAACCGCTCTATAGTCTATCAGACAGGTGTCGAAATTGCCAGCTCTTCGTGTTACGAAACGCCGATTTTACGCACCTTAAATTATCCATTCGCATCGTATATCGAAGTGCGACGGCGTATAAACAAAACGGTATCGCCGTCCTTAATCGTTTATTGCACTCCTCCACTTACGAACGCTTCCCATTAAGCTATATCTTATTGTTGAAAATGTATCATTGTGTCACTACTCGATGGGAAGTTGTTAATACATGCGAACATTGGTCTATATTTGGTCGCGTAGTGAAAGCTTGGAAGGAAGCACACTTCGATAATTACGGTGGATTATCGTATAAGTTATTACGATATTTCGTATCGAGCTGCGTTTTATTAATGAGCATGTCGGTGATAACATGGCGTTCCGCCAGAATGGACGGCGTCCAATTATTCCTTCCGTAAAAGGAAGGTGAAAATAATACGTATATTAATATTATGAAACGAGTATTAGGTTATGGGTAATGGGGTAATTGGAATTGTTGTGATGTAGTTATGAGGTTAATGGTTTTGATAGCGTAGTTAGAATTTTTTTTTTCTATTAGAACTACAGGGTGTTCCAGCATGAACTTGGGGGATTTTAATTTTACATTATTTGCAAACGCTGTAACTTGTCACTGTAAGCTTGACGATGCACCGTTTCACCCTCGAAGAACGTGTAAAAATTATTCTTATTGCGAAAATTGCGCGTTACGTTGCGAACACTATTTGTGGACTTTGTGTTGTTTTTCTTCGAAATCATATGCCTAGCGATGCAGCAATAAGGAGTTTAATTGCAAACTTTGAGGGGATTAGTTCACTCGACTGAATGAAAGTGTGACTGAAAGTCCAAAGACCTTGGTCATGGCTATTGGACATTTGAAAATTGTTCCTGCAACGAATTATGATAAAAGACTTTCGTCCATCTGCGTATAAGATTCAAGAAGTGGTGGCCATGGAGCATTAAAACCGCCGTGTGCTTACCGATTGGATCTTATAGCAGTTTGCGGTCGATAACGAATTTTATAAATGGCGACGAAGCCCATTGCCACATCGATGATTAGGTTAACAAAATTTTAAATTAAAAATTAAAAAAAGTCGATATTCACCAGAGAAACCAACCTCGTTTTCTTCCTCAGTTATTCCGACTAGAAGAAAGAAAACTACTTACGATGTTCTTATTAAAGTAGAAGCGTTAACTTATATTTGTGTTAAGCTACAATTTTTCACGACGGAGCATAGACAAACTAAAAACGTAGACATTTCATCATGTCTAAATTAAGACGGCGTATGGTTGTACCATAACTTCTAATATTATTCTAGAACACCAACAAACCCATTGTAATGAATCCAGACAAACCGCATTTTACGATACTGCGCCTACCAAGTTTTGATTATATTCACTTCGTAAAGTTATTTAAATATAACCTTCAACGTACTGTGTAACATTGTAGAACGAACGTGTAACGTTTATAAACATTTGGTTCGACATAACTGTCGAAATGAACATATTAATGTTGGTAAAAGGCGCTACGATGCTAATCTTAGAACTGAAATCTAACGAAGCTTGTAATATTAGCGTTAGCGATGTGATTTATATCGGGTCTTAACGGCCAATTCTAAGAGTTACTATCTAAAACATACGAATATTTACATACACGTTTAGTAATTTGCGTTTATACGAATGAATCAATCCAAAGAATATGTTTGTGAGCGGATAAATTAATCCGATAATTTTTGTATACATTTACCTGACGTTTCTCCCAACTACTTGGATACGTAAACATTTCAAGCTGTTCGTTTTTTCATCTTTTATATCTTGCATTGCGTACGTGACGTCTACAGGAAAGAGTTTGTTAACAACTGCAGTGTCAGAAAGTTTCCCATCCTACCTGCATAATATTCTTGATTTTTGCAAACTTTAGGTGTTAATATTTTAAATAAATACGAACAGTTGTTTGTTTATTTTCAGATTTAGGTTTTGATAATCTGGACAACATGACGAAATGAAAGTATGCAATGCTGTTTAATGTACGATAACTTTCTGTATGTTTTTTATATTATGACATCACAGTATAAGATGGACAATTCATAATAATTGAATTCGACTATCATAATAATTGAATCGTTTGCTGGATGCCCTGAATACGTCGCACACTTCTCTAAATTAGAAATCTGGCAAAGAGGCTTTAATTCGCGAAGACGATGTGTTCCTTTGGTCTTCGTGAAAAAGTTCTTTGCCGGAGTAAAAATATTGAAGCTGCGTATATGAATTCGTTTAGTCTTCATCACAGTGCTCACGTTTTAGAGTTGTACACTGCCGTTCAGAGAAGTTCGGTCGGTTAGTAAAAAACATGAAAAGGTTACAGAAACAAACGAAACTAAAAATAAAATGCAATTTTATTGTATGTACAGGTAAAAAAGACAAAAAAAATAAATAAATAAAAAGTTGTTCTGGCCTAATATAACATGCTGAACATTATATTTTTTTTTCATCGAAAAAACCTCCTTTGCTGTTAATCACCGCTCGAACTATTCTAGGCATTCTTTCGATAAGTTTTGTTAAAACGGATTGCGGAATATTAATCCATTCATGTTGCGGAATATTCCGCAAATGTTCTTGTGAAGTTGGGCATATTTTTCGGATCCTCCTCTCCAGTTCATCCCATAACAACTCTATCGGGTTCAAATCTGGGCTTTGTGGGGGCCATGTCATTACTTTCAGGGTGTGCTGTTCTTCTTGCTCCTTTAGATAGTTCTTCCACACTAACGCAGTGTGTTTTGGGTCGTTGTCATGCATGAATGTAAAGTTACGGCCTATTGTACGCAATCCTGATGGCACTGCATGATTCTGGAGTATTGCAAAATAATTTTCCTTCCTCATTACACCCTGCACTCTGCATAAATCTCCCGCCCCAACAAAGGAGAAACATACCCACACTAACACAGAACTACGCCCTTGCTTCACTGTAGGCACAATGCAGTTCGGGATCACTTTTCGGTTTTAGATAAACTCGTCGATTTTGCCCAAAAACCTCAAACATTGACTCGTCACTCCAAAGCACGTGTTTCCAATCATCTAACGACCAATCTAGATGAGAACGCGCCTAGCGAGAGCCGTTTTGCTCTGTTGCCCCGACGTAATAAGGGTTTTCGAATGGCAATGCGTTCATGAAGGTCCGCTTGTTGAAGTCGACGTTTTACCGTACTCGCCGAAACTTGTTCTTCACGGCCGCGATTGACTTCGGCTGCTATTTGTGGCGCTGTTAATTTTCTATTGCGTTTGCTTAATAAGACAATTCTCAAATCTTCAGCTTTTGTTGTTTTCCTAGATGCTCCAGGACGAACACGATTTTCTATAGTTCCAGTTGTCCGATATCGCTTTATGATGTCATTTACTGTTGAACTTCTCATATTTATTTTTTCAGCAATTTGTCGCCCCGAATATCCTTCTTCAAACAGCGTAATGATGCGTGAACGTTTTTCTACACTGGTAGGCTTGCCGCGTGCTATTTTGAAGTAAATTTTCTTAAAACTTTCGCGCAAAAACGACAGATGCACACCAACACACGTTCAACAGTAAAATGAAGCAAATTTATATCTTTACGCCCGTGATAAATAAACAAGGTATATTTCCTAAATGTATTGTTCGTTAATAATCCCCAAACGACCCCTTTCAAAAGATCGGTACTTCCGAGAAATTCTAGGAATGATAATAAAAGGGACTTTATTGTGGTCGTCGCAATATTTCTACTTTATATAATAATTTATGGCTTTAATCCCTTAGAAAAGAGTGTATGCTTAATATTTTTCTAATTTTATGTATTAATAATTGTATACAGTGTGATATAATAGATTTTTATTGTATGACCGAACTTCACTGAACGGCAGTGTACGTGGCGTAAAACGTCATCAAAAAGCGTAGAATCTCAGCTACAGGTACGTATGTGTGAATGTATTTCCAATAAGAAGGTGTTAATCTCTAGAATTCCAATTGCAATTCAAAGTGTGAATTTATGTATTGGAACATCGCTATTAGGGTTAGTTTTCGTTGAAATATGGACTAGCGATGAGTTCCCGCACGGCTTAACCAGGTTTGCTCATTACTGAGGCAACAACTTTGAGAAGCTTCGGGGCAAAGAAATGGGAAGGAAGTGAGAGGGGTGAGAGGGAGATTATGTAGGAAACAATATTTTATATATATATTTTTTTTACACTGATATTTATTGATTCACCGTCGTATACGAAAGGAAGTGAATCCAACTACGCGGACTACCGGCGTCTTGAAAACGTCCGACGATAAAAACATCCTTTTTAACGCGATCAGTTAACTCTTTGTACGCCTGACGAACGTTTAATTAACCATCTAGAACTTCCTCTTCCAGTATTTCCATCTCGAGATGCAATAAACATCAAAGCTACAGACAGGCAGAATTTAGCGACAAGGCCCGCTAACGACGAATGCCGCGTCAAAACGTTCGTTCATTTCAACCGTCTTTCGTACGCTCGACGCACCCGCGATCCAATTAACATGCATTTTCTCCTACTCCGCGAGTGTGTGTGTGTATATAGCGAGGTACTTGGCGTAGTGGCTCTTTGTGTTCTTTCTTTGTAGAACACGACGTAACAGGAGGATAACTACAGAAACGTGCGCGTGAAGGGTCCCGTTACCGGGGCGCTTAATTAAAAACCGTAATGCGTTTCGCGGAGCGGTATGTTTGAACGTTTCCTAGCCTAGATCATGTCCGGCCGTACGGACGGCCTTTGTAGGGCACACGTCTTTCGCGTTACGTGATCCCAGTACCAGATATGCTTCACTGTCTCTCCGTACATACGACTGACGACTGACGTAAGCCGGTGGTCAGATACGCCGGCAACCGTTTTGTTTTTTTTTTTCCTTTCGGTTACATCGCGATTTCACACACCGGAAAAGATTGATGAAAAGTCTGTTCGGTTGAGTTATGGATAATGAACGACCCCTTCACCATTCCAACTGTGTTGTTAAGTCTTCCTACATTTCATATACCCGGAAATATCGGACTATTATCAGTGTACGCAGGAAGGCAAATTGCTTATAAAGATCAGTGGTACCATTTAACTCATTGAACCAGCTGTTTCTTAGGTTCTTCTTATAGCTTTAGACTATAATCACATCTTCATATTGCCAATAATTTCATTTCACTTGATATCTGATTAGCACTTCACATATCGATACGTCAAATGTATACAATTTAAGAAAGACCAAATCAAATAAAATAAGAACCTTTCGGAATGCATAACATGCATTGCAACCTGACGCCTGTCCGTCAATGGTACAACCTAGCGATAAGGCTAAAGTCGATTTATCGCCGACAATCTGTTAAACAGGCAGATAATCATCTGCCTACGTTGACGACATTCGCTTCATTGCATTGAATCACGCAATATATTCTCCCCGTACGTTGCGCCTTTCATACGAGCGCAGCTTTCGTTACAGCGAAGCTTGTCGTCGGATGCGGAGAACCTGCAGATTAGATTATAATACGGCGGTAAATTAGCGGGCCGAAAAGGACGGATTGTTGGCGAGGACGCGAATAGAACGGAATTCGCAGCATTGAGGCATTAGGCGTTTCTCCGGGTGCGTTCAATTGCTGTATTACATTAGAGAATGAGGATTTATGGATTCTTTGAATAGGAAGAGAATTGAATTATTGCATCATTGTTTAATTATTGATGTAAATTGTACAAGTTCGTATTGATTGTGATCAATTCTAAATTGCTTTTAGAGCTTAACGATAGAAAGTACACTGCCGTTCAGAGAAGTTCGGTCGGTTGATAAAAAACATGAAAAGGTTACAGAAACAAACGAAACTAAACACAAAATGCAATTTTATTGTATGTACAGGTAAAAAAGACAAAAATAAATAAATAAAAAGTTATTCTGGCCTCATATAACATACTGAACATTATATTTTTTTTTTCATCGAAAAAACCTCCTTTGCTGTTAATCGCCGCTCGAACTATTCTAGGCATTCTTTCGATAAGTTTTGTTAAAACGGATTGTGGAATATTAATCCATTCACGTTGCAGAATATTCCGTAAATGTTCTTGTGAAGTTGGGCATATTTTTCAGATCCTCCTGTCCAGTTCATCCCACAACAACTCTGTGGGGTTCAAATCTGGGCTTTCTGGGGGCCATGTCATTACTTTCAGGGTGTGCTGTTCTTCTTGCTCAATATTTCTACTTTACATAATAATTTATGGCTTTAATCCCTTAGAAAAGAGGGATTTAATCCCTTAATAATTGTATACAGTGTGATATGATAGATTTTTATTGTATGACCGAACTTCACTGAACGGCATCTTGAATTTGCGAATAGATACTTTTCGGACAAGGAAAATCGTCATCTACGAAAATTCTTGAGAAAATTTATGATTTTAATCTGATCTGCAAATTGCAAATGTTCTGTACTGACGTCTATTCGAAGGACTATCCATGCGGCTATTAGAGTTATTCCTCTGAGCAACGTCGCAACCCATGCTAAGGTAGTTAATTGGTTGACGGCTTAGAGCCCCCCTAAGATTTATGCCACCCTAGCATTATTCATAACCGCAAGATTCCAAAACTATAGCTGATCAAGATATTAACATATAACCTTGAAGAGTGTTTCTTCAGCTTTTCAATAGATAGTGTATTCGGTTACAGTTCTTTATTTACACTGATTTGGTATATTTGGGTCAATTTCAAAACGAAACACGACCTTAAAAAGGGATGAAAAGATGTGCTGAAGTGTGAAAAGCTCCAAGCTTTGATTATACTTATTTAATTTCACAAAGGAATGTTGTTGCTTGTCATGAATTATTGTTAGCAGAAAATACCGTTCATTCGTTAAAATTAATAACTATAAGACAAGGTATATGCTGTGCAGAATACAAACTAATTAGACCGTTCATTTGTTTACTTCATTAATTTTATTTTCAACATTTTCGCGCCTAGTACTAGTTACATTGCCTTCAAAGACAGTTAGTTAACAGCGAAGAAATTATAGGTAAGTACTCAACTACTAGTAATAGCTGCCTGCACCTCTTATTATCTTCATTTGAGTCTTTCACACACTTAGACCACCACAGATTGCATTCTTCATTTGTGCCGTAACAATCAGGAAGTATTCCAACTTAATTAAAATAATTCATCATTGTATAAGTTCTCGTCTAGGATAACTGCACCTCACGCAATTCACGACGTCATTCGGTATGTTCGTATACGCGAATTTTACGGCTATTATCGCTTAAAATTTAATTCTAAACGGCTCTTTTCGTCGCATTCGGCGTATTTTTACCTTTGACCTTGATATTGCCACTTAAATTTGAAACATTTAACAAGCGTATTTCCCATGACGTTGTATAATTGTCGAAAATAATTGGCACCATCGAGGAACACGCAAATCCATTCCGGGTACGCTCTAGAGAGATGAATAAATAGTACGGCATGATAAACAATTAATAAGGTATATTTTGCAACGTTAGCCGGTATTGCAGGCGAGCGATTTGTATTCAACAACGTAGGTGCAATCTCTAGCTGGATAAAATGCTGCTCGTCAGGAAAAAATGGACAACGTGCTGGATTATGTAAAGTAAAATGTCATCGATTCGTATTGTATGAACTTCTGAAAGGTGCATTCTAGGTTCTACGGCTTGCAGAAGTAGAGCAAAGATCATTTCGAAAATATGAATATTTCATTGAAATTAATGTTTTTATATAATTTTACATCATCTTTGTAAGTGTACCTGTGATGATGGATACCACCATGGTTCGAATTCTTCTGACTTCTGGCGCGGTGGCAGCTCTTTTCTTACCTTCTTTACATCTCAAAAATGATGTACTTAGTATCTTAATTATTTGGGTAGTTATTGTTTGGCTGGTCGAACATTGGCTCGCATAGTCTATTTTTATCGTGCACTGACCTTTAACGAACATTCACTATTGTCTGAAGACCGTGACGTCACCTGTTTACAATGCTTGGCAACTGATCTTCAATCGAGGCTGCACCGACTGAATTGGCTCAACATTGACTTGCTTATGTCACTCAAGTGTTTACTGTCAAACGTAGTTTGATTATCAGTTCTCGATTGTCGACCAACTGATTTTGCTGATCTAGAGCCTCAACGTTAGAAGAGTACCATCAGTTTTGCATACTCTACTGACACTCTACCGACGTGGCTAACCGTTATGGATACTGCGCCGACCGTACGACGTTGTACCAACTGAAGGCCAACCATCAGTCAACCAACTTATAGATATCTTTTTAATGGATTTTACACGTTTTTTTTGATTATATTTTGAAGGTGTCCTACTGTTTGCTGGCTCGGTAAATGAAAGAACTATTTGAGAATGTTGATTGTTGTAATAGTTTTATTTCTGCTTTTATATTTTCTCCTTTACCATTTTTTACGTCCTAATTGGCTTGATTGAAACATATTATAAGGTAAATGGGCGTTCAAAAATGCCTAAAATTTGTGGGATGGGAAAAATAGTAGCCGGCAAATGGCACAGTTTCTGGTTTCTAGTTGTAGATAATTTTTTATTGCTTTTTTACCTTTTTCCGATGACTCCCTATTTATCATTGAAATGAAATTGCGCCAAATTTTAGAGTCCAATTGTTTTGGCACAAGCAATTTAGAAGTACTAACATTCTATTATATAACCCATTGCTTTAGTCCACGCAGAAAGTAGGTAACATTTACATTGAGGAACGAGAAATTTTTAAGAGCTGTAAACGTAATGATATATGCATTTGAATTTCTAAGCGAGTTGATCTAATTTGCCGTAAATTCTAGCGCGGATTGCAATAAGTAAAAAGATAATTTACTTACCGCTGCAATTCTTATTTAGCGGAAGTTATAATAAATACATTCGACGTCGAAAAAGCTTGTCACTTACCAACTGTTAACGAACTATCTTAATATATACGCCATATTAAGTTTCTACACTTCTAACTAAGGCTACCGTTTTAGATGATTGATTGCCGCTAATTGCACGCCCAAAACGGGGATTTATCAAAATATCCAATCTGTTTTCTCCAATTAGCAATACAATTTCATTTCTTCACATCGTATACGCAGCAGTCTTACATGCTCTTGTACATACGTTTGCTTGACATGAAAACCTCAAAAGCGCATTTTAAAATAAATGCGAAAAGGATGGGCGAATTTAGTTTATAGATGCTCGAAGATATTTCCGCCGTAAAATGCAGACAATTTCGTGTCGAAGGAAGCAGCCACCTCTCACATTCTTGTCAAGTATGTATTGTATGTAGTACGTTACCTACTCGGCCCACCAAGACCATGGAAGCCTTCGCAGGGCGTGTGTCTGTTTATCATAAATGCTTGGCTTTAACTGCTTTACAAGTATAATTCGTAGCGAATTGGATTACTTTTCGAATACGTAATGTTGGAGAGATCGATTATATATAAACTGCATGGCAATAGGAAAAAGTATTCAACAATGTGGCGGTATATCGGAGATGGTCAGATGGATCCGTAACGCTGGAAGTTGATATACTGGATTTATCAAAAGACTTCGACTCTGTGGATAACGGTGTACTATTAGGAAAAGTACACTTTTATGGAGTAAGAGCAGTATGGGCTTGTGGTTGTACCTGGCGGAAAGGGATATTAAGACTAGCAGAAGTACGACTCTCAGAAATGGGTTTGGAATATCTAAGAGGCGAAACCAATACAAAGGATCGCTCGCAGGAATTTTACGTTTGGCAACAATAAGGCAAAGCTAACGTAAATGACTTGACAACTGAGGAAACCGTAATAGATCCGGAAAGGTCGCAGTGGGACAGGCCGTCAACCACCTCTTAAACAACCTAATCTAACCTAAGCACACTTAATTGATAAAAATTTTCGAGTTTTCGATTAACCATGATACGGTACAAACCCGGAACATGCTTAATTTCAATATATTCATTATTATACATTTTTCTGCAGGTTACCTATCAGTTAAATCAATAGCTCCTATACTATTAGAACGGTAGTATGCACGTGCAGCCGCCGTTCACCAAAAGGTATTAAGATTTCATCGATTTTTGAAAGTTTACACTCGTTTCCTAGTAGAAAATTGTGTTCGTCCTGGAGCATCTAGGAAAACAACAAAAGCTGAAGATTTGAGAATTGTATTATTAAGCAAACGCAATAGAAAATTAACAGCGCCACAAATAGCAGCCGCAGTCAATCGCGGCCGTGAAGAACAAGTTTCGGCGAGTACGGTAAAGCGTCGACTTCAACAAGTCAACTTCATGGACACATTGCCATTCGAAAACCTTTATTACGTCGGGGCAACAGAGCAAAACGGCTACAGTAGGCGCGTTCTCATCTAGATTGGTCGTTAGATGATTGGAAACACGTGCTTTGGAGTGACGAGTCAAAGTTTGAGGTTTTTGGCCAAAATCGACGAGTTTATGTCCGAAGATCTAAAACCGAAAAGTGATCCCGAACTCAATTGTGCCTACAGTGAAGCAAGGGCGTAGTTCTGTGTTAGTGTGGGGATGTTTCTCCTTTGCTGGGACGGGAGATTTATGCAGAGTGCAGGGTGTAATGAGGAAGGAAATTTATTTTGCAATACTCCGGAATCATGCAGTGCCATCAGGATTGCGTATTATAGGCCGTAACTTTACATTCATGCATGACAACGACCCAAGACACACTGCGTTAGTGTGTAAGAACTATCTAAAGGAGCAAGAAGAACAGCACACCCTGCAAGTAATGACATGGCCCCCACAAATCCCAGATTTGAACCCGATAGAGTTGTTGTGGGATGAACTGGACAGGAGGATCCGAAAAATATGCTCAACGTCACAAGAACATTTACGGAATATTCTGCAACATGAATGGATTAATATTCCACAATCCGTTTTAACAAAACTTATCGAAAGAATGCCTAGAATAGTTCGAGCGGTGATTAACAGCAAAGGAGGTTTTTTCGATGAAAACGAAAATAATGTTCAGTATGTTATATTACGCCAGAATAACTTTTTATTTATTTATTTTTGTCTTGTTTACCTGTACATACAATAAAATTGCATTTTGTTTTTAGTTTCGTTTGTTTCTGTAACCTTTTCATGTTTTTTACTAACCGACCGAACTTCTCTGAACGGCAGTGTACATGCATACAGTAATACTCTTACATTGTAGGGAAAGAAATCGTTAAAAACCTTACAAGTAGCCTATTATCCACCTCGCAAATGCATTATCCGCCGCTAAAACGGCAGAAATTTGCATTTATATTGGACGTAGTGCGCGCAACAAAATACTGCAGCATAACCAGATCGCATGCATATAGAGAGCCAAGAGGTGATAACCGTTAGAACATTTAAATTGTTTACTTTTTTCGCCATTCCAACGCTGCGAGTGATTAAAATAGTTGTAATTCTTGAGTAATGTTGTATAATTTGCACGTTTTGCCTTCAATAATGATTACGTTCGAAAGTAGTTATATTTGGACATTCGCGAACGTTCGTGATATAATTGCGGTGCAAATATGAGATGGCGATTCGCTAATGGAATGTGGATATGTGCATATAAGAATGTATGATCGATAACCTAACGTACAATCTGTATTAAATTATAGTTAATGAATTAGGCAAGATAACCTACATAGTTCGGATATGTGGTTACATTTGCTAATTGTGTTAGATAAAATTTGAAGTACCTGTGGAATTTCACATAACCTCTTGAATGCGATTTCATCTCTAAGTTAAATGACCTTTATTTAAATTATTAAGACCTCAAAGACATTAATGTACAGAGTGAGTCATCTCCGCGGGTTCGGGAGATTGTAAATGGGAACTAGCCGTACGATCGAATGGTTGGCAATGGGAATTCATGAGTTCCCGAAACAAATGGTTTCTTCTAAATCTTCTAAATATTTTGATTCTTCAATTTTTATAACACATAAAATATATTTTTTTTTGGATTGAAACTTTTATATTTATTGAATATAAAACTGCACGAGTTCCTTATCCACAGTCTTCTTGCAAATTAGGTATTTAAGTGCCTTTACAGCCAGGAAGAGCCTAGCAATAGAAATCCAAACGCTTGTAATTACAGTTACTCTCTTTCACTGCTTTTACTGATCTTCCGTAGAAGGGCTATTAACATCATCAAAAGAATAATAAAAACGACCGCGACTAATGATTCTTGTTCGCTAAAATGTTAAACGGGTATTATGAGTGGCTTTATTAGTTCTCTCCGGTAGATAAGCGAAACGCCACACACAAAAAAGTTTAGTACTTGTTTCCTCTAGTTGGGAAACGCACTCATTGACCGCTCACTACTGTAATAAGGATAATAAGGATAATAACATGCTGCATATATGGGACTTTTTTTGGTACTTATAAGTGCATACGTTAGGTTATTATTGGAAGCTTTTAAACATCTTTAACGTTTAATCACAGTCATTAAATCGTTCTTTTATTTCCCATTATGCAAATGCAGAATTTGTGCTGCATATTAGCGAACTGTTTCACCTCGTTTTCATCAATGATGCAATAATTGTGTGTTCCGGGAATTCGCGCGAATTTATTACATTGATTTACGTTTCCCGTGTTCACTGCATGTTACAGCGTGTTTAGGCCTTCACAAAATGAAAAGCATGTAACGATTTGGAGGTGCGTACCATCCTATGAACGGAACTTTTGGGTAAAATAAAAAGCGTTAAGCATGGTGAAACTACAGCAAAATTACAATTTCTGGTAAAGCTATATGACGCTTAGAAAAGAATTTTTTTTTTACCTTGCGAAGATTGTTGTACATTCTTTGTTAGGCTGATGGAATTTATTACCACGAAGCTCTAGCTTTAATCTCTCAAACAAATAACAAACAACAGACAACGTACTACTGAAAGACCAAAATGGGCAACCTAGCAATGAAGAAGAAGAAAAACCGACTAGGAAAGGTGTGATGGTTCACTGCTCAAAAAAAAATTTCTTGAAAAGAATGGATAAAACTAAATCCTGCCGACCACTGAAGTCACTTATTCGAACAAGCGGACAGCTTTCAGACACCTGAGAGAGTCCAGAAGGATGTTCTGACTCGACATTGCCAGCAAAAGAAGCACTTCTTCGGAATGAGATCAACCGGAGATTTGTCATCCAGAAGCTGCCAAGCTGAAGAAGAGACTAAAGTATCTTGCGTTGGCTTCAATTAAAAGGGCCACGCTGGTTAAATGAAAACTGTTCACGGTAATTTTTAAAGTTCTTGAAACCAAAAAGCGTGTTCTTAAAAAAATCAAGTCCAATTCATATTTTCTGGGTTTATTTTATTCTTTCTTATTGTTAACGTAAATTACAAAAACAACCTCCGGGTAGGCGTTAATAGGTACTAAAATTTCTCCTTCAACCACTTGAGAAAGTTCCATCTCCCTGCAATCCCAACTACTACGCTGCCGATAGTATAGCAATCCCGTGTAAAGTATGTACTTACAGTCATTTTTAGCGGTAATTAGTGTTACGCAAGTGTTGAAATTCTAAACAGCTCCTTGCGAATATAAATCTCACAATGCGTTTCAGTAGCGGTGGATCGTCGAATCTTCAGATAGGTACGGCTTTCGCGCTGCTCGTTTATTGCTCATTAATTGCTGCCTGTCTTCGCGATGCCTCGAAAAAGCGCAAAACCAATTAGCGAGGAGTACTGGATCGAAGCCCTTTACGAGGCATAATGAGAGTTTTTCCTGGTACGTAATGGCCATTATCTATAATAAACGATCGACAACAGAAGTGGCATCGCTTTTTGCCGACGCAAGCTCCTAACCTTTCCTTCGCTAAGTTTCTCCGAACCCGCTTGAACGTTAAGCATTATAAAATCATTTCGATTTTAATGTGTAGAGTTGGGATAGATGGAATAAAACAATTTTAATGACGTTACAGTATCTTGCAAATATAAAATTATGAAGATAAGAATTTACACGAAGCTAGTGCTTTGAGTACGTAATTAATACTGTAGTGATATATTCTCGTAAATTGTTTGAATCTGTGTAATTTTTTTTTTTTCGTGTGCCGTTTAGAGAAATCATTGCAGGCTATTTGCAGGTTTTCACTATGTAAAGAATTTATAATTTTACACAACTTTGTCGGTGTGTAACCATCGATTTTAGTTATTTATCCGAATTTTAAACTCAATATGTTTCTAAGTTAATTACGAGGCAATACATTGTATTTAATGCGCGATCGCACTTTCTCGTCGGCCGGCTATCTATTCGACGATGGCAAACGGCGCCACAATCGCAACTGGGTCGCGCGCTCTTTGCTTTTGCCCCGTTCTTCGGCATGAGCAGCGGCAACGGCGTCCCAAAGCCACCAGCGAAGCTAGTGCAAGGCGAGGTAGAGTAGTAGTACTAGTAGTAGTAGTAGTTGTGGTAACACACCTGTCCGAGTCAGGTAGATCAAGAACGTTGTTGCGCCTTCGGACACAATCTCGAAGAGCGAGTTCTTCGAACGCTGTCTTCGATCGAAGAACGGATCCGGCACGAGTTCAATATTGCGTATGCACGCACTTGTTATTTAGGTTCGCGTCGTACAAGTCCAGATTTAAATCTTGTTAAGTGTGTCAAAAGGACTGCGGACGCTTTTTCTGGTAATAAAACCGCTAACAAAAGGAAAAAACGGGAAACACTATCGCGTCGATTGTTTTTGTTTCGTTTCTATAACGTACTTTCAAAACAAAATAAATAAATAGAGGAGATCTAACGATGATTGATGAAACAGTTAAACGGTCCAAGGACGATGTGAATTGATAGAGTTTGCTCTTCGGAATCTGATGTTCGATAACACGCGATTTTCGATTGGTGCGTGCGACACAAAATCGTGAAGATGTGCAGCAAAGAACAGCTGAACGAGATTATGGATAAGATACACATGGTATGTGTAGTTTTTTGCAATTCATTTAATACTTTAAAATCTATATTTAAATGAAAATATTTGTAAATACGTTTTATCAACGTGTAATAGAAGGTTTAAAACAAGAAAAATGTTTACTTTTAGAAAAAAAATCCAAAAATATGTTTAAATAAAAAATGGCTGTTTATATTTACCATTCACATTCTAACATTAAATACTACAGGAAATAATGAAACATAAGTCTAATAATTCATATTTTTCTAAACTTTTGTTCATGTTCTAAGTCTAGTAGTTATGTTTAAGTTATTTATGTGCTATTGTGTTATAGAGAAAAATGTGAGGGGGTCCATGTAGAACCACGCTATTTTAAAGGGGATCGATGCAAGAAAAAGTTGGACTGTTCTAGACCATCAATTCCCAATGTGTAGATTACGACCCCCTGGGGCGCCGCGTTAAAAAACTAGAAGGGTCGCGAAAAAATTTTCAAAATAAATCAAAATTGCCTTAACGCTTTAATATTTGTCATAAATTCCGAGATATTTAGCCTTGTTGCTGTTTTATTTTTTACGAATAAAATTTGGGTGTGTACAAAGGAAGGGCACAAAGAACGGGGTCGTAAAAATAAAATTTTCACCAAAAGAAGATTTTAAAAAAGTTTGGAAATCTTTGCTGTAGACAGTTCCGTTATAAATACAACAAAGCATGTTCTCTAATTAAATATATTTTTATATATTGCAAATTATACCAAATTTAGATTAATTTTAGAAGAAAACATTCAAACATTTGCCTCTTGTATCTACCATGGAGCTATTCACTTAACCTTCACCATTACGTTCAAATGTTCAATTATCGATAGATGAATACTTAGCGAAAACCATCTTTTTTACACCAAATTCCATTTACTTTCGATTTAAACTTTCCAAACAAAAAAATACGTACACGCAGAATCTCCAAAGCTTTTGTTTAGCATAAAAATCTATGCCGCACGCATAATTTAAACTCCATTTAACAATCGCCTACATTTCTTTCGAGAGAACCATCGATCGACTCATTTCGTACGCTCGTAAAGATTCATTTTCGTAACGGAAAATATTTACGGTGAAAGCGTCGCCATTTTTTTGTAGAACCTGCAGCATCGACGACAATAACCACAATAACAACAGCAGTAACAGCATACATTTGTTAATTTATCATATACAAATACGCTTGCAACTATGTAGTGCCTACCTGCATCTTTTACGATGACATCGTTTAATAAATACAGGAAGAAATAAGTTAGAAGATGAAAACGGTACGATATACGCGTGTGTTGTAGTAATATCACGGATTTACGGCCTATATCAACGACTCTACAGCTAAACCAAGTTAGCATTGCCGGTGGTGGTGCGGCGAGTTCTCTGATGGATAGAATCTGGGATGGAGGAGACTTGAGCCATTAGACTCTTCTTCCCATATTGGGACTAGGTTGTCCTGAAAGTATGACAAGCTTTAAAAGCTTTTACATTCGGTTAGTCACTAAAGTTTTACTTTATTTTTTTTTTTTTTTACTAAAGTTACACTTTAGTTCACTAAAAAAAAAAAACTGCTCTATCCATACAAATGGCCAATGTGCATGCATAATATTTTATATTGATTTAAGTTTTATACTTACCGTATTCCTTGTCCCTCTTTTACATTTTCAATTTAAATTCAAAATTTAATCATCTTTTTCAGAATCTTATTTTCATTATTTACTCATTTCAACCATTTACCAATGTAGATTCTAGCCTGGGCTAGAGTAAAGAGTAGTTCTGCATTCCTATTTTAAATGTATAAATGACAATTCACCACTACCATATTTCGACGTTCATATTTAATTAATCTTCAACCTGCACAGCTAATTCTGCCGAGCTGTAATTTCGAATAATCGCGTTCCGTCGTTTGCTTTTCCCTCGTAGGATACACGTTTTTGGCGAATCGCGGCAATTATTACGCAATACGACGTCCGTTCCGCGATTTTATAATATCCAGAAAGAGATCGTGAACACGCTTAACATCTGGTGCGCGCCGCTCTCTGATGGGGGAGCATTTTACGTCTTGGTTTACGACTTCGGTCTCGCGCGATTATCGTAAAATGTGCCCGCGAACACGCAGATATTATAAGTTGCAAATCTTCGACCGTATTACCGCCGAAGAGCGACCATTAAACGGCCGCTTTAATCATGGATTTAATTGGCACGCGGTGATCGTGATAATTATGATGACGGAGAGACAGAAGGGAAGAAAAAGAAGGAAAGAGACATCTTATAATTTGCGTAGGTGGGCGTTGATGATATACGCACTTGTACTAATGAAGTTTGTCATTCTTGCGTGTAGCAGCAACAACAAAGTCGTTACGTTCAAATATTGTTGGACATTCGAAAAAAAATCGGGTAATGGTACGGACGGTGAGTCTTGACGTTGGACATCTTTACTTTACTCGAAATCTCGGTTTTCCCTAAGTGAATTGTATTCATCCAACCCGCTAGAGAAGTACACTCATAACACCCACTGTTTGGGTAATTCTACCCACCCATCAGATATTTACACAAATTATTAAATTTTCCAAAATCAAAGGAATTATTTTCTACTGACAGAAGTACGTAAAATTTGTTGGAATAATTTCTGAATTGTAGCAAGTATAACAAAAATTTTGTAAAGCCTCAAATAAAAGCAATTTACCTGAAAACAATAAAACACAATAGCCAAACAATACCTGAAATTATAAAACAACAACTAAATGCAAAGCGGATTTCTGGACGTTGTAAGCTGAATCACTATCTTTGCATATTTATTTATAATGAGAAAGCACCGACTTGAAATCATTTTTGAAAATAATTGCGACGGATTTATTAACAACAGGAATCAAATAGCAACAATTACACCGTGGGAATTCGGCTTCAACGTACACTGTCGTTCAGAGAAGTTCGGTCGGTTATTAAAAAACATGAAAAGGTTACAGAAACAAACGAAACTAAAAACAAAATGCAATTTTATTGTATGTACAGGTAAACAAGACAAAAATAAATAAATAAAAAGTTATTCTGGCCTAATATAACATACTGAACATTATATTTTTTTTTCATCGAAAAAACCTCCTTTGCTGTTAATCACCGCTCGAACTATTCTAGGCATCCTTTCGATAAGTTTTGTTAAAACGGATTGTGGAATATTAATCCATTCATGTTGCAGAATATTCCGTAAATGTTCTTGTGAAGTTGGGCATATTTTTCGGATCCTCCTGTCCAGTTCATCCCACAACAACTCTATCGGGTTCAAATCTGGGCTTTGTGGGGGCCATATCATTACTTTCAGGGTGCGCTGTTCTTCTTGCTCCTTTAGATAGTTCTTCCACACTAACGCAGTATGTTTTGGGTCGTTGTCATGCATGAATGTAAAGTTACGGCCTATTATACGCAATCCTGATGGCACTGCATGATTCTGGAGTATTGCAAAATAAATTTCCTTCCTCATTACACCCTGCTCTCTGCATAAATCTCCCGTCTCAGCAAAGGAGAAACATCCCCGCACTAACACCCTTGCTTCACTGTACGCCCAGTGCAGTTCGGGATCACTTTTCGGTTTTAGATCTTCGGACATAAACTCGTCGATTTTGCCCAAAAACCTCAAACTTTGGCTCGTCACTCCAAAGCACGTGTTTCCAATCATCTAACGACCAATCCAGATGAGAACGCGCCTACTGTAGCCGTTTTGCTCTGTTGCCCCGACGTAATAAAGGTTTTCGAATGGCAATGTGTCCATGAAGGTCCGCTTGTTGAAGTCGACGCTTTACCGTACTCGCCGAAACTTGTTCTTCACGGCCGCGGTTGACTTCGGCTGCTATTTGTGGCGCTGTTAATCTTCTATTGCGTTTGCTTAATAATACAATTCTCTAATCTTCAGCTTTTGTTGTTTTCGTAGATGCTCCAGGACGAACACGATTTTCTACAGTTCCAGTTGTCCGATATCGCTTTATGATGTCATATACTGTTGAACTTTTCATATTTATTTTTTCAGCAATTTGTCGCCCCGAATATTCTTCTTCAAACAGCGTAATAATGCGTGAACGTTTTTCTACACTGGTAGGCTTGCCACGTGCCATTTTGAAGTAAATTTTCTTAAAACTTTCGCGCAAAAATGACAGACGCACACCAACACACGTGTAACAGTAAAATGAAGCAAATTTATATCTTTACGCCTGTGATAAATAAACAAAAGTGATACTGCGGTATATTTCCTAAATGTATCGTTCGTTAATAATCCCCAAGCGACCCGTTTCAAAAGATCGGCGCTTCCGAGAGATTCTTGGAATGATAACAAAAGAGACTTTATTGTGGTTGTCGCGATATTTCTACTTTACATAATAATTTATGGCTTTAATCCCTTAGAAAAGAGTGTATGCTTAATATTTTTCTAATTTTATGTATTAATAATTGTATACAGTGTGATATAATAGATGTTTATTGTATGACCGAACTTCACTGAACGGCAGTGTACATAGGCATTTACAATACATTTTTAAATCACTTACGTGAGTTTAATTAATCTCATTCCGGCTAGCTTGTTGTAGGTAATTGCTGCTACTACGTATTCTAAGACGCTTGGCAAATATTGTAATGTATAAATATTATTTATGAACAGAGTTATTTGTTTTGTAGTTTATCTGAGATCTAAATCCTTTGCGTCATGTTTTATTTAAACAAATTAAAATTGCAAATACCGCACTACTCGATCCATTGTTGTGGGATTCTATTATATGCATTAAATTTTAACTGTAAATTGAATGTTACGTGTTAAAATTTGATATCAACAAGAATTACATCATGCAGAGATTATGAGAAAAGCGAATGACAATATAGCGAAAAAAAATTGAATTATGTATTATTTTGTCCCATGTTTGCGTAACCTATTGTAATATTGTTTGTGTAATACAAGAAACAATTGTAATTCATATCATATAGACTAGCATATATGTAAACAAGTTAAAATTCATGCTGTTTAATTGCGCCTTCTTTAGTATGCGACTTCTAAATTAGAATTTTAGACAACCTCCTAATGATACATCACTTCGTTCCTATCTTTATACATCAAAAACGTGCAAGGGCAGGTGATCCCTACAGCTGCCCTTTGCTATTGAAAACTTGTATGTAATTTGGTGATGGCAGGTGGTTTTAAAGGGGCTGTTAGTCATCTGCAATGTGAAAAAAGGTCTTCCTCCTATTTACCGGGGATGATTATTGAGGGATATAAAAGTCTTTCTTGTCCATTTAACATGTAAACTGCTAGTGCTAAGTTAACCTTCTACATTTGTGCAGCTGCGAAAATCTTGCAAAGAAGAATTTTCTATCCTCCTTCAAGTCATTAACTTATTACCTGAAGTTAATGGTTCGAAAGTTTTTGTTATATGCTACAACTTGTTTAATTATTCAGTATTAAAAGGAGTAATATTTTTTTTACAAATAGAAAATAAACACATTTTCTTTAACTTTATTTTACAGAATTTTAACGGTAGGCGCAATGGCATATCAATAAAATAAATCATTTGTCATTAAATTAAATATTATTAATGAAAGTACGAATTTGAAAGCGTAAGTTAAATATTTCCGCTTGATAATAAGCAATTAGCAATAAATACGTGATAATAAAATTAATAGGCATATCTGATTTTATGCGGTTTTAACTTTCACAAAATTTCAAAGTGCTTCGGGGATAAAATAACATGTAATATTAATGATATTTACTATGTATTTATTGAGGGAAATGTATGGAGAATATTATTTTAATATTTTATTTGATTATATTCTGCGCTTAGGCAGAGGAAAGCGAATTTATAGAATGTAATTTGAATAAAATAAATAATAATTACAAATTTGTTGATGTGTCGTACGCAATTTAATTTATTTATTTATTTAATTTCCCTTCATTGCTTACAGTTCTACCAACTCTTTATAGTCTAATAATTTGTAGATTTATTTATTTTTTATCGAAGGGTCTCGACGTAAACTTATATTTTCAATTGTTACCCAAAATTAATTTTGTAGTAATTAAGTATTTGAATATGCTTCATCGTATTATGCTAATTTTACCATAACATTTACCTCTTTATCTACACATCAGAATTTAATAAAGTGAATTAAATTAATGTTTACGACTTTAAATTAGCTTTAAAGACAACGACATTTAATTGGAATATCCAAAATTAATTCATTTTTAAAAATAACATCGAATCGCAGGAATATATTTCATTTTGTTTTGAATCGTTTAACATATGTATCATCGACTAATTAACAAGTTTTACGAAACCTCGCTTGATTTCCGGATTTCGACTAAACGACAGGGGCAGGCTTTGCCATGTGGTAATAAATTCAACGTTTACATCGCAGAGGACGTCAGCTCAATAAAAGTCATCCCGTGGGCGTAATCTTGAAGTAAATATTATTTTGATGTGTCCACATATACACGAGGAAATTAACGTTCTATTGTGCGCGTATCTCTAAGCAATACACAAAATCCAGAGAAATCCTACAGTTCGAAACGGTTATTGGGAAAATGCACGTTAGTTACGTATTGGAACACAAGAAAGCAGCGTAATAAACTGCAAACGCGTGCGATTGGGTTTACTGCACGTGACGGTCAAGTCGTGCGACCGATTGATGTAAATGCGAAGGTGTATTATTTATTTAAATATTACGCTAAGTATATAGCCGTGTTTACGAAGTTTTTGCGAGATATCACTCGGTTTGCCGTTAGCTTTGCGATTTATTATGCATTTCGCATTAATTTTATTGCATGTTTATTGCCGTTGCTATTATTGTTATTAACGGCCACCTCTAATGATGTTGAAATGATTCATGACGTCGTAGATATTGATAGAAATTTCCAAATGACAAGAGGATAAAGTTGAACTTTAGGAGAGAAAAAAAAAACATTATTCCGATGTATATTTTTTATTGTAGATTATCGTTGTTAAGCATATAGGTTCGTACGTTACTTGTGCTTCAATACCCATTACGCTTGCGCATGTATAATAGGTTTTACTGAAAGAATTTGGCGCTAACAAGTTGTAACTGGTTGTCATAGAAAATTCATGTGAGTCGACGAACAAACGCTGGTACAAATTTAATTTAAACAGTGTATTCATTTACGGCCTTCCGAATCAAAAACATATCATCAACGTTCTTACAACGATCGCCTTAACCCGTGGAGTTACCCATCCGCATCGACCAATATTCTTCTGGGTTCTATGTTGACAAAGAAAAATGTCTTTAGTTATCAAACGGACACAATTGCTTCTTTCTCTTTCAGTTAAATACGCAACTCTTTCTCTTGACCGAATCCATTTTATGTGAGTACTTCCTTAATCCAGTATGGCCGATAATGATTAAGGTTGGAGCCCTGACAGACTTCTTGCCGCATTCTATCAGCTTCCTAACTCTGTCTTGGTTGGGCAACATAAATGCCTAGGCATGAGATAAATCAGTGGAGTTACCCCAAGTTTGCAAAATTTTTTGTTCGGTAACATGCGCTCTGGCAATGTTAAAAGGTAGAAGGTCTGGATTCGGCGGAAGGTGCCCAACTCCCAACCTAGCAAGGGCATCCGCCGCCCCATTGCCAATATGTTCTGGTATCCATGAAGCGAGCGCTTTAAAAACTGTTCAAAGACATTGCCGGATAATGGAATAATAGAATAACATTTATAATACATAGACCTTGTCATGAAATCACTTTTCTGTAGATCTTGAACAAAGAATTTGAAAAACAGCAAGCATACTAAAATAGTAAGTGCAATAACCTAAAGATTGCAGTTATTCATGACGTTATCTCGTAAAAATTGAAAGCATAAACGTCGAAAATTAACAGTTTCTCCTCAATGCCATCTTACTGTATTTTCTCTATCGCGTTTGCGATCCTATTTACTATCTATTTCAGATGTTTTCTTTCGTTGTACCGTAATTTATATGTCCTTGATGTCTAGCTATTATATTAGATGCATGAGGTTGCATTACATTGACGTTTGCTCAAGTTTGTGCAGCTGTTACGCGTATGTTCCGCATGTATAGAGAATATCATGAACATTTCTTTTAACCGTTGAATTCCACTCAAAATAAGCTGTATGCTCTATGAGAATATCAGATACATTGAGTTTCAAAAGTAATTGATATGGTTAATTACCTTTTTTTTATTTTTTGAGTTTTGATGAGTATGAGAAGTCACTTTTTCTTTGCTTTTATTTATTAATATCAACACAACCAGGATTCTACTTTCTTGAGATTCTGCTACATCAAATAGCAATCTAAAGTGGTCTTACCTTGGCATAAAGTTTGAGCACCAGCAAACAATAATTTGATCGTTAACAAATACCAAGGATCTAGATTATTCTCTTGTGCGATCTAAGAAGAAGGAAAAAATGTATCGATAGATTGCATAGACCTGCGTATTGTTATTCAGAAATTTGTGTAAGAATTGTGTAATTGTAGTAAGGTTGGCGATAGTGGATCGCTTACTTGTAAACTTATTAGTCAATGTAGTAGGTCTGTAGTTGCTGATTAAGGCGGAATCGTCGTTTTTTTTTGGCAAAATCGGCGAGTTTATGTCCGAAGATCTAAAACCGAAAAGTGATCCCGAACTGCATTCTGCCTACAGTGAAGCAAGGGCGTAGTTCTGTGTTAGTGTGGGGATGTTTCTCCTTTGTTGGGACGGGAGATTTATGCAGAGTGCAGGGCGTAATGAGGAAGGAAAATTATTTTGCAATACTCTAGAATCATGCAGTGCCATCAGGATTGCGTATAATAGGCCGTAATTTTACATTCATGCATGACAACGACCCAAAACACACTGCGTTAGTGTGTAAGAACTATCTAAAGGAGCAAGAAGAACAGCACCCCCTGAAAGTAATGACACGGCCCCCACAAAGCCCAGATTTGAACCCGATAGAGTTGTTGTGGGATGAACTGGACAGGACGATCCGAAAAATATGCTCAACTTCACAAGAACATTTACGGAATATTCTGCAACATGAATGGATTAATATTCCACAATCCGTTTTAACAAAACTTATCGAAAGAATGCCTAGAATAGTTCGAGCGGTGATTAACAGCAAAGGAAGTTTCTTCGATGAAAAAAAATATAATGTTGAGTATGTTATATTAGGCTAGAATAACTTTTTATTTATTTATTTTTGTCTTTTTTACCTGTACATACAATAAAATTGCATTTTGTTTTTAGTTTCGTTTGTTTCTGTAACCTTTTCATGTTTTTTACTACCCGACCGAACTTCTCTGAACGGCGGTGTATGTCTATGTAACAACGTTACACTGGAAAAAGAAAATTAGGGAACTTAATCAAGTTATTGAGACATATTGATTCACTATATTCCTGTTTGGCGTGGTTGACAAACTTTGGTCTTCTAATCATTCACAAAGAAGCCCTCTGTCAACTATTTTCATTTGATCTTACAAGGAAAGGTTCCCGAATATCAAATGCAGATTTTACAAACTAGCTGTTCCTTTATCTGCCAAAAGTTTAAGACGAAACTATCATTCGAGAATGTGCTGATATAATGAAATGTATTTATTTGATAGGGGATTAAAACACCTTTTCCAAGAAATTCACTACAGACGTTAGGGATTTGCAATTTTCGAAGTGCAGTGTACATTTTATTGAAAATCAATATCAACGGTGCGTGCGTACATCTCCACCGTATGCCTTATATGTATAGTAAGCGCGATGCGCTTGCATGCGATCGTTTTCAATAATCATCCATAAATTCCGACTCGGTGCTTCCTTCGGAAATTGTTAATCAGGTAAAATATGCGCCGAGAGCGGTGCCACATCGACCGGGGCTGAGCCGTAGGACATTCTTCGCCCGTAACGAGTCGTCGTATAAACAATCATCGTCGCCGCTCGTTACACAAGATGAAGAGCAGCAGCTTGTTGTATCATACAGGGGAACAATTTGCGTGCAAATAGCGCGGCTATACCTCGCGCTCATAAATATGCAACGGATATTATTATATAGGAGTATAGAAGATCGGTCGGCGTATACCTGTGGTAGCGAGTAGGCGCAACGATAGGAGTAAACTAATAGAGAATGAAGAAGAAATCGTTTATATGGTTTAGGGAAATTAAATGCTAGATATGCATGCACGCGTGGTATAAAATTTATTTGAGTGCGCAGGAGAATCGTTTTGTTTTGAACTCCTTCTCAATGTTCGTAATTAAACGTTCACGAAACGATAAAATGGGCGTATAAAATACGTAGATAAATGTAAAAAAAGTCCCTGTTTCTGATAGGATTTGAACCTATTATACTCTAAATTGTCTTCATTATACACAGAGATTCTGAATAATATCGCTGAAAGGCATTTGCGGTATCTAATTTGGTATTTCGATAAATGAAGTACTAATTATCACCATAATCGAGTGTATTTTTTTAATATAATCAGAGATATTGTAATGCTAAAAATAACACTGAAATGAAAGGGTATTTATGCGTTGGTGGCCTGTACACTTAATGAAGGGTGTATTAAAATTTGGCAAATTATTGTCTCTAATGGTGGCTGAATTGCTTAACATTATTCACTTTTCATTACATTGATTACGTAAGTAAAATAAAAATAGTTTCCTTTAAATATCCTGGACGTTATGCAAATAGAAATATTCAAGGCGTTGTGACACGATAAATTTTTAGCTCCATAAATGGCTTTGCAAGAATATGGTCATTTTAATACTTTGTGTGTAAATCTTCAACGTGTCATTACATTATAACAATAAAGAGAAATTCGACCTTACCGGTGACATTCACCTCTTTAACATGCACCAGGAAGACGATCGTTGTACGTCGACTTAAAAAATGTATATTTGCGTGAGGTCATCTTTTCACTGCAGAATTTATAACATCATTCTTTTCAACCTAATCTTCAAGGCAAGTTTAATATTCAAACGAGTTCATTTATCAAAAATCTTCCTTTTCTAATGAAACGTGTTTTTGTTTTCATGCAATAACAAAGACTAATTACGCAATAATATATCGCCAGAAGTATATGCCATATGTGCGCAACAGCGTAACAATCTTCATTTCCAGCATTGCCTCCGGCTCGGATAGGAAATGAGTTCTAGTTGTAAATGCATAGCCGGATAGGCGGTAGAACTCGTATTTACGAAAAATGCGCTGAATGTATGAAGTTTGCGGTCAGTGTATCATGAACAGGCTTCTGCTGGTAATCTAGTGGATGCGCGTACTCGAGCAAAGAAACGAAAAAGGACCAACATTACGCATATCTTTCGTATTACCGAGATTACGCTTCTTGCATCATTATTGCTAGTTTGCAGTTTCCTTAGACGTCGGGGAGAATAGAGTAGAATGATGAATGAAAAATGAGATAAGGAATGTAACTTGAGGAATGGAAAATTTCATATTGCGTAAATAAACAAGTTAGGATAGGAAAGTTACAAGTAAATATTTGAGGGTGCTTGTTATGTTTCGCATTTGTTATCTTTTAACAAACAATAAAAATGGTGAAAAAGTCGAAAATTTTCGATACCATAATAGATAGTGGGTTTTCATATTTCTTTGAAGATTTATAGATGTAGACTGGGTCATTGTGTAGCACCTTTCGACAAAAATTTCTTCAGGTTTTTTTATATTATTGTTTGCTTTTATTTTTGTAATGTTCTGTTGTTGAAAAAAAAAATTTTTTCAGTTGTTACTTCTGTTTCTTCTTAAACGTAGGAACTTGTCCAGCAGAGGAAGTCAAGATTTCCGGCTTCAAGGATGAACCAAAATTATCTATTATTCTTTTTGTGTTTTGGATGGTTTTTATATTGAGCAATCAAAGGAAATTACCGAAGTTCTTGCAGTTATACGATTCTCTCATTCACGTCTTATTAAACTAATCGTGTATTTATTATATCGCAGTAAGCTATAAGTATGCATCTCTCTTATCTGTTCTCGGTAATAAATTAATCTGCAATTAGTAGTCGCCTAGTAGTTACTTTCAAATAAGCACTCTACGGCTAAACAAGTGCATCATATGTAGATGTGAGCAGTTCGGTATTTTTATAATTTGTTTTTAATTGTAGGCAATCGCAAGAAAACACAATTCAAATGCGAGGAGAAAGCAAGCGATCTTTTTGAGGAAAACGTGGAGAATGCATCGCGTAAAATGTTGCAATTTGTGCACGTCTCGGCTTCAACGTAATTAACATTTAAAATAGCTAAACTCAAACGAACGTAAATCGCTTTATAATTAAAGTTACAAAAACGAGATTCTTTTCTGGCGAAGAAAGTCGCGTAATTTGTAAATTTGCAAAGTCGACCGACTGGTGTATTTTGTATTTATTGCTTCTCAGAAGTAAATGAATATGTAATTAGAACCAGAAACCCTATTAAATGAGTCATTTTTTCGTAATCCTGTTATGGGAAAAACGTAGATATCGATTTTTGGCGTGTATAGTGCTTGGAAATTAGATTGTAAAATTATTGTTTTTGAATTTGAGAGGTAAATTAGAATATCGGACGAATTATTTGATATTTCTGTGTAAAATTATCAATTATTTCTGTTATATTATTAATGCACATTCCTTTTTGTCCTTGTATTAGCTTCTTTTAATATCATGATATTATCTGTTGCACTGTTGTACACTGCCGTTCGGAGAAGTTCGGTCGGTTAGTAAAAAGCATGAAAAGGTTACAGAAACAAACGAAACTAAAAACAAAATGCAATTTTATTGTATGTACAGGTGACAAAAATAAATAAATAAAAAGTTATTCTGGCCTAATATAACATACTGAACATTATATTTTTTTTTTTCGTTGAGAAAACCTCCTTTGCTGTTAATCACCGCTCGAACTATTCTAGGCATTCTTTCGATAAGTTTTGTTAAAACGGATTGTGGAATATTAATCCATTCATGTTGCAGAATATTCCGTAAATGTTCTTGTGAAGTTGGGCATATTTTTCGGATCCTCCTGTCCAGTTCATCCCACAACAACAACTCTATCGGGTTCAAATCTGGGCTTTGTGGGGCCATGTCATTACTTACAGGGTGCGCTGTTCTTCTTCCTCCTTTAGATAGTTCTTATGCACTAACGCAATGTGTTTTGGGTCGTTGTCATGCATGAATGTAAAGTTACGGCCTATTATACGCAATCCTTATGGCACTGCTTGATTCTGGAGTATTGCAAAATAATGTTCCTTCCTCATTACACCCTGCACTCTGCATAAATCTCCCGTCCCAGCAAAGGAGAACCATCCCCACACTAACACAGAACTACGCCCTTGCTTCACTGTAGGCACAATGCAGTCCGAGATCACTTTTCGGTTTTAGATCTTGGGACATAAACTCGTCGATTTTGCCCAAAAACCTCAAACTTTGACTCGTCACTCCAAAGTACGTGTTTCCAATCATCTAACGACCAATCTAGATAAGAACGGGCCCACTGTAGTCGTTTTGCTCTGTTGCCCCGACGTAATAAGGGTTTTCGAATGGCAATGCGTCCATGAAGGTCCGCTTGTTGAAGTCGACGTTTTCCGTACTCGCCGAAACTTGTTCTTCACGGCCGCGATTGATTTCGGCTGCTATTTGTGGCGCTGTTAATTTTCTATCGCGTTTGCTTAATAATCAATTCTCAAATCTTCAGCTTTTGTTGTTTTCCTAGATGCTCCGGGACGAACACGATTTTCTATAGTTCCAGTTGTCCGATATCGCTTTATGACGTCATTTACTGTTGAACTTCTCATATTTATTTTTTCAGCAATTTGTCGCCCCGAATATCCTTCTTCGAACAGCGTAATAATGCGTGAACGTTTTTCTACACTGGTAGGCTTGCCACGTGCCATTTTGAAGTAAATTTTCTTAAAACTTTCGCGCAAAAACGACAGATGCACACCAACACATGTTTAACAGTAAAATGAAGCAAATTTATATCTTTACGCCAGTGATAAATAAACAAGAATGATACTGCGGTATATTTCCTAAATGTATTGTTCGTTAATAATCCCCAAACGACCCGTTTCCAAAGATCGGTACTTCCGAGAAATTCTTGGAATGATAATAAAAGGGACTTTATTGTGGTTGTCGCAATATTCCTACTTTACATAATAATTTATGGCTTTAATCCCTTAGAGAAGAGTGTATGCTTAATATTTTTCTAATTTTATGCATTAATAATTGTATACAGTGTGGGATAATAGATTTTTATTGTATGACCGAACTTCACTGAACGGCAGTGTACATGGCAACAGCGCAAGAGATAGGATCGAACCAGTAATTACTAGGCCCATTGAGTAGTCTTAACCAGTATGTTTTTAATCAATTATTTGCTTAAGAAAATACTGATTAATATATATTGGCTTCCGTTAGTGAAACGTGAAAATCCGTGGTTTTCTTGGTTTTTCCCAAGTTAACCACAGTAGATAGTGGTCTTTTCCAGATGAATAAAATTACAATGATAAATATACCTTACTAATACCATTTATTTACCCAATCAAATATTTTTAACCTTTCTTTATTATAGAAATAGGTACATCTACGGACATTCCTACAATTAAAATACTTCTTACACCTTAAAAAAGCCGCGCTGAATGGTTTCATGCTCAAGTAGCCAAGCATTAATAAAACAGCACTACGATCCGAATAGACGTCGAGAAATATGCATGCGTCTTGCTTTCTTTTGGAAACAAGTCTCTCCTCTCGATTAACTTTTAACGGAAGCATATCGAGTTTTTTTGTTTAATCTACGAATCGCCATCGCATCTAGATCCATAACCCGATGCTTATTGATCTACTTTTTTCATTCCCGTTGTTGTTGTTCTTGTGCATTTGGAATTTTGTTATGGTTAGGTAACTAACGAATAATATAGTTCTTGATTGTATCGGGGACTTTGCTGCAGTTTTGTTTTTGTCCATAAGGCGGAACTTGATAAGTTTAAATTAATTTGAATGGGTTTTAGAAAATAAATCTTGGTTATCTGAGTGGATAATAGATATTTAACATGAACAAAATGTTGCTGTAAATTCGAGAAAAACTAGAACGAATTGATGGGGATACAATTTCAAAGCATTAACACTTCCGCAAAAATTGCAAGAAATTCCCAGAATATATGATATAATACTTATTTAAACATCTTTTCTCAAAAGAAATCTTATCTGAATCCAAATAGCAAACACAGTGTCTTACTTATCTAATAATACATAAGATTGGCTGTCAGAATTCTAAACCATATCTAAATTATCGCTTCTTCTTCTGCCTCTTCACTCTATTTATCGTCGTATTGTGCAAAGTACATATTTATTTAGCTAAATATAATTTCCAATTAGCTCTATTAGTGATAAAAAACTAAAAACAACTCCCATGAATGTTTGACTTGGACCCAAATTTGAGCTGCCGAACCGAACTAATTCTGTGATAATTTCCTCGGGATCTCGATAAGATACTGTCAATATTTATTCGGTGAATTTGATTTGATTCATATTCTAATCCTCTACGATAAAGGTTACATACGATTCTGATTAAATGATAAAGTTAAGGTTGTATGTATTTGTGTATTAAAATACACTCCTACGCCTCTTATACCA